>CAUYLG010022545.1:0-46024 GCA_963573385.1 Cacajao melanocephalus | reverse complement strand
TTATTTTTTTGTTCTGTTTATCTTGGGTTTAACTTTGCTCTTCTTAGTTTTTTTTTTTTTTTTTTTTTGAGACAAAGTCTCTCTCTATTATGCAGGCTGGAGTACAGTGGTGCGATGTTGGCTTATTGCATCCTCTGCCTCCTGGGTTCAAACGATTCTCCTACCTCAGCCTCCCAAGTAACTGGGACTACAGGCACACGCCATCACACCCGTCTAACTTTTGTATTTTCAGTAGAGTTGGGGTTTTTCCATTTTGGCCAGGCTAGTCTCGAACTCCTGACCTCAGGTGATCTGCCTGCCTTGGACTGCCAAAGTACTGAGATTACAGGTGTGAACCACTGAGCTGGCCTCTAGTTTGTTAACGTAGAAACTTTGGTCATTGATTTAAGACTTCCTTCTTAATTTTTATTTTTTTATTTTTTTTTTTGAGACAGGGTTTCACTCTGTCACACAGGCTGGAGTGCAGTTGTGTGATCTCAGCTCATTGCAACCTCTGCCTCCCAGTCTCAAGTGATACTCCCACCTCAGCCCCCTGAGTACCTGGGAATACAGGTATGCCACCACACCTGGCTAATTTTTGTTTTTTTTTTGTATGTGTAGAGATGGGGTTTTTGTCATGTTGTCCAGGCTGGTTCTTAAACTCCTAAGCTCAAGCTATTTACCTGCCTGAGCCTCCCATACTGCTGGGATTACAGGTGTGAGCCACTGGGCCCAACCTTCTTTTCTAATGTAGTCATTTTGTGCTATAAAATTCTCTTTAAGCACTGTTTTAGGTCTTTTCTAAATTTTTATGCGTTGTTTTCATTTTCATTCAGTGAGTCTTTTTACATATCGTCATGAAGTTTTAGATCTGAAGTAGCAATTCTGTAAGAATTCACCTTGCATGATCTTAATGCTCTGCCTTATTTAAAATTTTTTTACACTTATTTTTCAAAATAATAATTTGGATGCATTAAAAAAATACCTCTGCCCTTTCTTAGAATGAGAAGAAAAAGCAAAGAGATTAGTATTGAGACAATTATGTAAGACTACCTTTTGGGGAGAGATAAGGAAGGCTGTTCTTTCAGGGAAAATGCCATGAGTTTCTGGAATCCCAAGAAATATGCACTTAAGTAGATTTATCTTTGGAATAGTTCAGATGTCCAGAGTTCAACTAGAAATTGCAACTGAACTCAGTAATTCAAGCTTATATTTGTTTATTGCTTTTTAGTTACCAATTTACCTCGCTTGTTCTCCACCTCAGAAATGTATGGGGCAGTCATATTATTGGCTATCTATTATTTTATTAATGAAGGAAGGGTGCTCAGAGACATTAAGTGAGAAACCAAATTCACATTGCTTCTAAATGACAAAGCTAGAATTCCAACACACATTCTTTGGATTCTAACCTTTTCTCAAAATATGATCTCCTGTTAGCAGCATGAGCATCACCTGGGAACTTTTTAGAGATTCAAATTCTCCCTCCTTCCAGTCCTGCTGCATCAGAGATTCCAGGGGAGGGACCCAGTGACCTGTGGGTTAACCCAGCCCCCAAGCCCTGGGTGATTCTGATGTACGCTCAAGATTAAGAACCAAGGTGCCATGACTGCAAAGAGAAATCACATGGATGCTTGTGTCCTGCCAGCCTAAGGGATGGGATTTGTCAGCATTTCCCAGGCAATTGTAATATGCAGCCAGTGTTAACAGACACTGCCCTTCATCATGGTGCTTCTATTAACGTGACTCATAGTGCTTTTGAATTAATGTCACTGCGTTCCAACAAGTGTCTTTCTCTCCAGATCATAACAGTCAATGCCTGCTCTCAGAATGACCAATTGAATCCAGAGCCAGGAGAAAACAGCATCTCTGAAGAGGAATACAGTCAGAACTGGCTCACAGTGTCCAAATTAAGTCAGACAAGTATGTAATATCTACAGTTTTGGATCCCAAAAAAGCCTGGTGGAGTTTTCTCAGGGTATGGTCTTTAGACCATTGGCGGTCCCTCCTGTTCTTTCATGTGGAGATGAGGGAAAGAGAAGGTGGCTACACTCTGTAAGGAAAATAGCATTTTTCTGTTTTTAATTTTTATGAAAGGGACATTTTATTTGTCTAAAGAACACTAGAAAAGAAAATATTTAGGTAGTCTCTTGTATTCAAAGTTGTTGAACCTGACTCAAGAGTGTTTTATCCAGACAGCATTTATTTAGTCTGATTTACGGATAGGGGCTTGTCTAATTTATAAATTCTTTTTTTTTCTTTTTCTCCTTTATGTTTTTTCTTTTAAATTTTATAAATTCTTAAAATACTTGTGATGCTTGATATGGACTGCCACACAGAATTTGGTGGGCTAAGTTATATTTGGTTATTTACTACTGCCTACATTTAGTGTTTATTTTGTGAGCAATTATCTCTTAAGCTTAATAATGGTGTTTGTAGAAGAGAGAAGATGGATCAACTAGCTAGGAATGAATACTATGACCTAGGCATGGATGGTGAAATAGGTCTGGACAGGTAAGATGAGGGCAGATTGTGAACAGAAAAGATAGCAAGGATCAGAACTTTGGACTTCCTGCATTAGATAAGAGACCTTTACCAATTTTTAAACAGAAAGGACTAAGTGATTAAGGAGTCATAAGGCTTTAAAAATATTTACTAAACTTAAGGTGCAAATAGACTTTGTATTGAAATTTATGCTGTTACACTTCTCTAAAAATCTGCTTGCTCGTATGGTCAATGGTTTTCAACCAAGGGGTGATTTTATACGTTCTCCTCACTTTTTCCATGGGACAATTGGCAGTGTCTGGAGATATTTTTGTTGTTATAACTAAAGTGGTGGGAATGCTCTTGCCACCTAGTGAGTAGAGGCCAGAGATGCTGTTAAACATCTTACAACGCATGGAATAGGTCCTCATGACAATTAGCCAGCCCAAAATATGATTGCTAAGGCGGAGATTTTATGTTTAAAAATACTCAGTTGTCTGTTAAGTCACTGAGAATCAAGTGGACTCTAAGCTGGAAGAGGCTTTAGAAATTAAATTAGTCAGTACCCCCTGAATTTATAGATATAGCTTGAGAGCTTAACTGCCTTGACTTTAATCACACTGTTTACTAGAGACAATAAATTTGAATAAATCCCACACCTAAAGACATGATTCCAGGACCAATTATAAATAGATTCATTTTATTTATAAATGTCATATATTTATATTATATATATTATGTACTATATTTTTAATAAATAGTATAATTTATGTTTAGGATATTATGTATCATTCTTAAATTATTAATGTTCCTTCCAATGAGTTTCAAACATAGATGCCAGTGGTAGGAGGTTTCTGGGAAAGAATCTCATTAAGTCAGATGATCAGAGGGGGAGGTAAGGCTAGGGAAATAGGCTGATCCGAGTGGCTGGCTAATCTGAGTGGGTAATGAGGCCCACTGTCTTCCTTGAACCACATCCAGAGTTGAGAAGCTTATTTTTTTGAAATGTGTCTGAGTGAATAATTAATAGAAAACGAATTAAAAAAATAAAAGTTTGTGGATAGGCAGATGCCTTGTCAGGTAGCATTCTCTCTCTCTCTGTTATTTTAAAGACAGGATCTGGCTCTGTCGCCCAAGCTGGAGTGTAGTTGCGCAATCACAGCCCACTGCAGCCTTGACCTCCTTGGCTTAAACGATCCTTCCACCTCAGCCTCCCGAGTAGCTGGGACTATAGCATGTGCCACCATGCCTGGCTAATTATGTTTATTTTTTGTAGAGATGGGGGTCTCACTATGTTACTCAGGCTGGTCTCAAACTCCTGTCCTCAAGTGATGCTCCTTTCTTGACCTCCTAAAGTGCTGGGATTACAGGAATGAGCCAGCCTCTTCACTTGGCCATCATGTAGTATTTTTTACACTTCTTGTATACTTTTTTTTTCCCCCACACAAAATTACTAGGGAAAAATGCAACTGTTATCTCCTATTTTTAGTCAGGACTCCTGATAAGTATTGTTCTCAGAATTAATCCAACAAAGTATTCATTAAATATTTATTATGCATCTACTCTATGCAGTAACTCTGTAGGTACCAGCTACAAAAAGAATAACAGTTATGATCCTTATCATCCTTTTTAAGAAAAGTCTAAAAATTAAATCTTTTTATTTGATGGCATTCCTTTCTATCATTCTTTTTTTTTGAGACAGAGTCTCACTCTGTTGCCCAGGCTGGAGTGTAGTGGCACGATCTTGGCTCACTGCAACCTCTCCCTCCCAGGTTCAAGCAATTCTCCTCCATGTCAAGTAGCTGGGATTACAGGTATGCGCCACCGTACCCAGCTCATTTTTATGTTTTTAGTAGAGACAGTTTCTCCATGTAGGGCAGGCTGGTCTCAAACTCCTGACCTCAGGTGATCTGCCCACCTCCATCTCCCAAAGTGGTGGGATTACAGGTGTGAGCCACCGCTCCCAACCTCTATCATTCTTTTGTTTTTGTTCTTTTTAAGTAGCCTACTATGATGTTTGGTGCAGTTGCTAAGGAAGGATTCCTAACTAGACTAGGAATGGAATTACATTTCACATATTTTAAGTAAAGCATATACAATAGTGTGCAGGAGAAGGTAAATATAAAAAATTAGTAAAGGTGTTGTCTTATAAGAGGACAGATCATTTAATTCTTGACTTCAATAGAGAAGTGTAAGTTGTTAAAAATGTGAAAGTAACTATAGAAGAGTAGAAATAGAATATATAGTTTTCAACCTCTTGAGGAAAAAAAGGATAAAGGAAACTTGGTAAAACTTGCTAAAAACAGAAAGAGAAAACTATATCCAAGTTTAAATGAATGTACTGTGTTCAGATTTTTCTATTTGGGAACTGTGATTTGAATGTAGCACATTTTCATGTATTTTCTCATCTTTCTCTTCCTCTTTACAAGGTGTGGAACCTTATATACGTCAGAAAATGAAAATTAAAGAAATTGGACAATGTGCTGTACAAGTCAGTGATCACCTAAAGCAGTCTCAAGAGGTAAAAATATTTTAGTAGTTAAAAGAAAAATTTGAGCATGCAATGCTTCTCTTGACTATGCCCATTTTACCTTTATGTCCCTTAATTGGCTTCTACCTTTTATTGGCATTCTGTTTAATCTTTGTTTTGAAGCTACGCTCAGTTGAATTCCTGTTCTATTTTTTCAGTCCTCTTCACATTATTCTTTCTCTGACATTCTTCTTTATGCAGTTTACCTATCTGATCAATAATTTATCCTGGGGATGTCTGGCATGAGAGAGAAAGAATTCAGGAGTTTTTGAAACTGTTTTGAAATACATGAAAGTTGTCTTATGGAAGAAAAATAAGCTATTTTCTATACACGTTTGAGAGGTAGATCTAGAATCAACATATAGAAGCTACTGGGAGACAGATTTCAGCCCAATCTGAGGAGAAATTTTTAGCAATTGGAGCTTTCCAAGCATGGAATGATTTATTTCTGGAAGTAGTGAGTCCCTCACTAGTGCGATCAGTCAAGCATAGGCTGAACAAACCTCTTTGCAGGCTTGATGGAGGGGATTCAAGCCTTGCAGGGTATAGGACCCTTAGTGCTTCTTCAATGCTGAGATTCTCTGGTTTTGCAGACCGTTTTTCTTGCCATCTAAAAATATGTGCCTTGTTTTAGTGCCTTAACACCACGTGGAAACTTTGAATAGTTAGCTTAACCTAAGAAACCTAATTTTAAGTCTTTGTTTAAGTATTATCTGTTTGAACTTGAGAACAGTTGAGACATGACCTTTATGGATGTATACTAACAACCTTAGATATTCTTGTAGGAATAGGGTCTGTAAAAGATTTTCAAAGTAAAGTCTCAGACTACTTGAGGATAATTGGAAGCAGGGACCTGTGTTCAAATTCTGTCTCTGCCACTTTCTATGTTTAAAAGCTATGTATATCAGTTAACCTATGAGCTTCATTAACTGTATCTCTAATGCCATCCTTATGAGATTATTGCTAGTGGACAGCAAAAACAACAACTATGAAAATGCCTACCTAGAGTCATGCCTATAATATACTAGGTCTCAGGAAATAATTGAATTTGAATAGGAAGTCGAATTAGGTAAATCCAAGGTAATGCTATTTTTAAATAATTATCACCTGAGATGATCATCTTTTGATGATAAGACATAGCAATGTGATGATCTGTGTTGTCTGTCAACTTGTACCTTCATTCTTTCTCTCATGTCATTGGCTGATTGTGTATGTTCAGTCCTGATTAACTGATGTTGTATGTTGAGTCCTCATTTTCTGTGTTCGGTCTGTAAAAAATTTCATATAGTACATTTTCTCTTTGAAATCTCCTTAAGGGTGATTTCATTCTGTTAAAGTTCATCAACACACTGAGTTACTCTGATGTTGTGCTAACATTATGCATCTTTCTGGCTTGGGATTAGCATGTGTTTTAAAAGAAGAATATTGAGGTAGATGAAGAAAAATGAAATGTCCTCCAAGGAGTGTGTTTGGCAGCGGCATTCCTGGAAACTTGGGGTGGGTCTATGTTGAGCATACACATAATGGCCTTTCCCTTCTGCTCAGGATCTCAGCAAAAACTCTTTATGGAATTCCAGGAGCACCACCCTCAATAGGAACTCCCTGTGAGTATTTCCACATGTTTATCTTTAAGAGTCTTTGGCTTCTTTTTTTTTTTTTTTCCCAACTTGATTAGGAACAAAGGTTTAATTTAGTCAGAAAGGGAGAAAAAAGAAGTGTGTGTTAAATGACGATATTTTTCCTTTTGTTAGCAGAATGAAAATGATTTCTTCTCCAAGTTTTCCTGTTTCTGGCAATGAGATCTCACCTGAGTGCCTTTTAAGAATATAACAAAACACATACTCCTACAACAAATTAAACATTTGCCTTTTCAGTGTCAAAACACACATGGGCTAATGATTATCATATCTTTTTGGATAGATAAGATTATGAATTTGCATAAAAGAGTAGAAATAAATCTGTCTTGCTTTAAGAAACAGACTGAACACCTGATTACGTTTATTCTTTAATTTTAAAAATAATTATTTTTTCCTTAAATTGTTTCCTTTCGGTTTATAAGGCATATCTTTTTTATTTTTGGTTTCTCAGTAACATCCTACTCATTAGTAACTCTGAGAAAGACTGAGACAGAGAGGGAGAGGAAGTCAGGATGCAGAGAGAAAGAATAGAGAACTCACATGGTTATAGACTTGAGTATCCTTCTGGAATTTTGTTAATATATATTTAGAGAAACAAAATTTGAAGATGAACCAAGCGAAGATTATTCTATTTAATTCGTAGTGTTTTTTGCACTTTTCTAGTTGCATCATCAAATTAACTATTAATACAGGTAGAATTCAAAACCATCTACTCTATGGAAGTGCCAATTGATACCCAGGAGGTAGAAGGTGACTTTCAGTTTGCAGTCAGCTCTATTAGAGATGGTCTTTCTCAAGAGTTCCCATCATGGACCTTATGCAAGACTGCCTCCAGACTTAAAGGACGCATGACTTTCTTCTCCCAAAGGTTCAGTAGTTTGTGTTCATGCAGAGTAGTGGGTTATTGCAGCATGAAATTAAACAATAATCGTAATTGTACTTTCTTCCTTAAGGATCTTAAATACTGAAGATATTCTTTGAATGTGTTTATTCAGACTTGCCTGTGGCCACCTGTGCATTTGAGCAGGGCAAGTAGCAATTTAAAGAGAACTAATTTCAGCCTGTGAACATTTAGGGGCCACGTGGGCTAATGAAACTGATTTGTAGGCTTGTCCAGAGACATTCACAGACTCATGGTAGGCATCTGCTTTGCATAGTTCAGGAACCCTTCAGTTTAATTGATCCAGAACAACACAAACACAGTCACATCTTACATATATTGCGTGATCACATAGCTAATTCAAAAAAAAAACTGCTTTTCAATTAGCTTAGGGTGTACACAGTAAATGACTTACATATCTGGTGCTTGTTTTTCTATAAAAACACTTGCAGGGCTGAAAACTTTATTGATAACATAGGGATTAGATGTAACTAATAATTCTCTTTCAAATATATATAGTCATGCATCAATTAATAGGGATACATTCTGAGAAGTGTCATTAGGTGATTTCATCATTGCATAAACATAGAGTGCATTTACACAAACCTAGATGGTCTAGCCTCCTACACACCTAGGCTATATAGTCTAGCTTGTTGTTCCTAGGCTACAAACTTGTACAGCATGTTACTGTACTGACTACTGTAAGCAATGGTATTTGTTTATCTAAACACAAAAAAGGTACAGTAAAAATACAGTATAAAAGATAAAAAATGGTACACCCGTACAGGAGCTTACAATGAATGGAGCTTGCAGGACTAGAAGCTTGCTCTGGGTGTCAGAGTGGATGAGTGGTGAAAGAATGTGAAGGCCTACGACATGACTCTACATGACCGGAGACTTCATATGTACACTTAGGCGACACTAAATTTATACATTTTTTTCTTTTTTAAATAATCAATTAACCTTAGCTTTACTGTAACTTTTTAACTTTATAAACTTTAAATTTTAAAAAATCTTTTTGACTCTTTCACAATAACACTTAGCTTAAAACATATACATTGTATAGCTGTACAAAAATATGTTTTTTATATTCTTATTCTAGAAGCCTTTTTCTGTTTTTAAATTTTTTATTTATTTATTTTTACTTCTTAAGAAAAAATATGAAGACACAATTACACACATTAGGCTAGGCCTACATGGGGTCAGTGTCATCAATATCACTGTCTCCTGCCTCCACATCTTGTCCCACTGGAAGGTCTTCAGGGGCAAGAACACGCATGGAGCCGTCACCTCCTATGATAACAATGCCTTCTTCTGGATACCTCCTGAAAGACCTGCTAGAGGCTGTTTACGGTTAACTTAAAAAGAAAAGTAGAAGGAGTACATGCTAAAAGAATGAAAAAGAGCATAGTATAATAAACACATAAACCAGTAACATAGTCATCCATCATGATCATCAAGTATTATGTACTGTACATAGTTGTATGTGCTATATTTTTATATGACTGGCAGCATAGCAGGCTTATTTACACCAGCATAATCATAAACATGTAAGTAATGCATTACGCTGTGACAGTATGATGGCTAAGACGTCCCTAGGTATTCAGAATTTTTCAGCTCCATTATAATCTATGGGATGGGCTGGGCGCAGTGGCTTACGCCTGTAATCACAGCACTTTGGGAGGCCAAGGTGGGTGGATCACCTGAGGTCAGAAGTTTGAGTCCAGCCTGACCAATGTGGTGAAACTCTGTCTCTACTAAAAAAAAAAAAAAAATATATATATATATATATATATATATGTATATGTATATATATATGTGTATATACATATACATATGTATATATATATGTGTGTGTGTGTATATATATATATATATATACACATATATATAAAAGCTGGGCGTGGTGGTGGGCGCCTGTAGTCCCAGTGACTCGGGTGGCTGAGACAGAATAATTGCTTGAACCAGGAAGCGGAGGTTGCAGTGAGCCGAGATCATGCTACTGCACTCCAGCCTGGGCAACAGAGTGAGACTCCATCTCAATAAATAAATAAATAATCTATGGGACCATTGTAATATATGCTGTCATTGACCAAAATAGCATTATGCAGTGCATGACTGTGCATGTATTTTACGTGTATATAAAATATATACTCTGTGTTGTTACTGTTTCATGTGCCGTTTCCTTCTTTTGATCATTGTAAGATCTGAACAACTTCATTTTTTTCAAACAGGCTGAAAAGTTCAAATGGAGTTAACAGTAAGTTTTTCTATTTAAACATTTTATTTTCATTTTTTCATCCTTTTAATGCTGAGGTTCATTGTCCTGCTGATATTTTTGTCATTCTTGAAATTGTATTTATGATTTTTGTCTACCATGCAATGTAGAAAGTTCAGTAGAAGAGTAGAAAGTTGAATATCTTTCTTCAGACAAATTGGGATTGATATCTGGTTTAAAATTTTTTGAATGACCTGTTTCTAACTGTTATTTCCCCATTTTCTGTGCGAATGAGGGTATAACCACTGAGCTCATTTTGACCTCTCACCAATTCTTACTGTCCTTTTGTTTTTTCACACATTGCTCATTAAGATTCATTTATGAGATTGTTATGTGGATGCCTTTTCCTATATGGTTTTAGTAAGATCTGGGGCCCCAAATGGCTAAATAGGACTAGGTCATGTGAGACAGCTCCCTGACATAGCCACTATAGTTACTCTCAAACTTTACTACAATCTACAAATTCCTTTCCATATTCTTGAGCCCTTGATGTAAAGGCACCTTTGTCTTCTGTGTTCTTGTTCCATCACACTTTCTTGGATTTCCAGGAACCCCTTTGCAGTTGATTCCTTCTCCTCAGCCTACTAACAAACTTAGGTTGTTTTCTATACAAAATAAAAAATAGTCTCTTTCTTGGTCTATCTAGCTTTCAAGCAGCCACCTCCAAATTAATAGAAAAAGCAATTAACATTTGATCTTCAGCCCATGGGGTGTGCCCCACCACTTCCTGAAACTCCACTACAAGTGCTAACTCATGTGACTCTTCTCAGTTCTCATTGAACTCATGGCATTCGATATTGACCACTTTTCCTTTACAGCACCGGCTCTTTTCTATGTTTCCTTGAGGCTCTTCTTCTTTGGATGTCCTACTTCTTTGTTGACTTACTTTTGGTCTTTCTGAGAGGCTCTTCCTTCATGCAAGCTAGAAATTTTAGTCATATACAATCTCCTCCTCACCCCATTGCTCTTAGTCATTAACCTTGCCTTCTAACTCCTTCCCTCTGCCTCCACTCCCCACCCCTACATCTTAAAAGCCATCTGTTTGGTCTACGCTATTGCTCCTGCCTTAAAACCACCATCATTTATTTCTTGAAACAAAAAGTGTATACTTCATTTTGTCTTGAGTTTGTCTTAACATTCTGATTTGTTTCTCTCCTTTTAAACTTTCCTATGTTCCTATCAGAATTATCTTTGTGAATCATAAATCATCACTTAAGGAGAAGACTTCAGTGGCTCCCTGTTACCCAAAGATAGACTGAAAACCCCTGAGTTTTTCCTCAATGCTCCTGAAAGCTTGATCTCAATCCAAATTTCCAGGCCCATAGGCATGACACCTTTCATTCATTATTTCTGCCTTGCAGAATATGACTGCCCACATAGTAACAGCTCCATGTGGAGGTCTAAAAGGTATCCCAAACAAAATGTTCCAACATTGTCCTCTTCTCATCTCAGAAAATGGCAACTCTGTCCTCCCAGTTCATGAGGCTAAAGTCTTGCAATCATACTTGTCTTCCATTTTTTCACATCCCTACATCCCATCTATCAGTAAACCTTTCAAAATATATCGAGAATCTGATCATGTTGCCACTTCCATATAACACCATTTTAAAGCAATTCTAATCTCTTTATTGGATTATAGTATGGCTTCTAAACTGTTGCTCTCTAATAGTCTTTTTCCAGAAACAGCCAGAATAATCCTTTTAAACTGAAAATTGAACTGAGTCACTCTTGCTCAAATGATGTTCCTCCTCACTTGGCAAAAGCGAAGTTCAAACACAGTCTACAGTATGTTGTTGTTCTGCTTTCCAGCCACCCCCCAGCCGCATTTCTCTCAGTGCATTTCACTGTGGCTACACTCTCCTTAAACATGGCAAGCACTAACCTGCCCCAGGGAATTTGCACTTGCTGATACCTATCACTGGAATACTCTTCATTTATTCATATTGCTGCCCCTCTCTTCCTCCAACTCTGTGCTCAAATTTCACCTTATGAAAGAGGCTTTGCCTAACTATCCTATATCAAACAGCAACTTTCCTATTCCCCATGCTTTCTAACTCTCTTAAGTTGATGTGTACACACACAAACACACACACACACACACACACACACACACAGAGGCAGATACACCACGATATGCACTATATATTTATTTATTGTCTATTTTCCTTGACTAGAATGTAACCAGAGACTTATGTGTTTTGATTACTGCTCTTCCTTTTGAGCATAGACCAGAGCCTAGCACATAGTAGGTATTCAATAAATGTATATTGAATAAATACGAATATGGTCTCACAGCTCCTTAACTAGTGAAGCCAGAACTAAAACTCAGCTTTATCGGACTGATACCCTTTAAGCATTTCACATGGTTTATGAAGGCCCTACCTTCCAGGTGGAATTAATGTGTTCCATAAACCTTTGCATATCCCTTTATTACATATATTACTTAAACGGTATTGTGATTCTAGTTACCAGTCTCTCTCTTCTAATACATTTAATTTTCTTTATGGTGGGAACTGTATCTTACCCATATCTCTCATGCCTAATATGATCCATAGTGGGAGCAGAATACTTTTTGTTTTTATTGATGACTGTATTTATTGATTTCTGCTGATCTTACTTTTTACCAGCGCTCCCCAAAGGGAGTGATTCTTGTTCCTTTCCTTATCCAGCAACAAAAAGCCAGACAGATCTGTGAAATTGGGCTCATTATGCTGCTTACTCTACTAGGTATAAAGCAGTTGCCATCATGAGACCAAAGTTCTCCACTTTAATTTTGATTTTATGAAGTAGCAAAACTGTTGCAAGGGGGATTTCTCTAGAGCCTTGTAATTTAGGACTGAAGCAGACAGAAGAGAATGAGTTAAACTTGGAAGAGGTTTCCCAACACACAGTCCTTGTGTAACCACACAAATCTCTTGGTGCTATATTATCCACCCTCTTCTTTGTTTCCAGTATATAGCTCTTAATGTGTTTTCATCATTTTGTTGTTATTTTAGGTCAGTGAAGTAGTCTGTTAATAACTTGGTATTAATACCGTCTTTCTGTGGGTACTGCATCTTGGTAGGGAGCTCAGAGAATCATGCTTCTGGGATGTCGTGAAGTATGATGGGCAGCTGAGTGCCTTCTGAAACCCAGAGGTGTAATTGGTTCAGAGGAAATACATCTTTGAAGCTAATATTACCTGTCTTTATTCAATTCCCTATATAAATATGTTTGGAGATATTACATTGATGATTGGAAGCTGTCAGGATACCATGCACAATAATGTGGTTAAAAGATATTAGGCAAGCTTTTTCGAATACTGAGAAGCTATTCTGATTAACCTGTTCAATAATAACTTTGAAGGCAATATATTCATAAGCATGTATTTATCTCCAGCCATGTAATTAAAATGTCAATCTTCTCTCTAATTTCAGAGATCTCAGCCTCCTTAAAAAGCCCTCAAGAGCCTCACCATCATTATTCAGGTAGGATTCATGTGCACATAGACATGTCAGCTGAGCTAAACATCTGTGCTTCTGCATTTGTAAACAGAAACATTGATGAATTTCATGTTATTAACATGGCTCCCAACTTGAAAAGTTATTGTTCACTTTGATGGGAAGAACATTCCAATTTCTAACCTTGCCATTGACTTGGGGAAACGAGTTTTCACAATTTAAGAAAATTTGGATTTTTGCAAAATGTTTGCATTTGCAAGTTCCAAATTGCGAAGTAGAAAGATGACCTTGAGATCTAAAAATTATTTGCAAGCTCAAAGCCAGCCCCAGGCCAGAGATCTCAATGATTTGGACTGGGGAAAAGGCAGATCTGAAAGCAGTTATTTGAAGGGAGGGTTTTGTACCCTCACTGAGTCCTCAGTGAGTCTGATCACGGAACGAATGCCAACCCCACAGAGTGAGTTCAACAAAGATGTTATCAAACAAAGATGTCAAGGGTCTCGACTCTCTTAAGCAACATCACTTCATAGTGCTTCAGTTGTCTTTCCTTCAAAGTGGGAATAATTGTACTTGCCCTTCCTGAGGAACAGTCTGCCAAAGGGCTAGTTGAGAATTAAGAGGAAAACACTTTGAAATGCAAAGCAATATAAAACCAACTGGACTTGAGCCATTGGGTGGTTTCTTGGGGGTCATTGCTCTCAGTGTTGCATGAGATAATACATGGGCAAGCCTTTTACCAATCTAAAGGTCGGTACATGAGTACGAGCTTATTGGTGCAGTAATTACTGTTATAATTATATGAGGTTATTTGTTCAGGGTCTAGTAACAGACTGCCTTATCCTGAATTCTCCTTTGTAGTGAATAGAGTTGCAGTGGATTCCACACTCCTCAATCCAGGCTCTTATAACTGGGTCTTTCAGCTCGGCAGTAATCTATTATTTTGACTCCAGCCGTCAACTTAAGAAAGACTCTAGTGAGGAATACTGTAACTCATATTGACTCTGAGCTGTTAGGTTATGGCTCTTAACAGGAAAATGCAGATCACTTGCTTCTAATTAAAATCAGTCTTTAGCTCTCTCTGGAAAAAGAAGATGAACTGTGCAAAGTGAACAGTAGGTGTCCCCAGAGTCCACTGTGCTTTGGATTTGCTTTGGAAAGGAAAACCAAAGTCCACAGATTAAAATGCCGTTTAAAAGAAAGTTCCACATATGTATGGATTAGTATGTGATTTGGTATTCAGGAGAGTGGAGGTGATAGTCCTACCTCAGACCATGTGACATAATCTCATATTAAATGCCTCTAAAACTGGGATATCTTTCCTGTTTAAAGCACAGTTTATTTTTAAGACAGTATTATAGATTATATTTTTGATAATGGCAAAAATAAAGAGGTCTTTGAAATTAAATAGCATTATATGAATATATTGGTGTGGAGAGGCTTTCTGTAAATTCAGCCCACTGATGCATACTTAAAATAGAAAATCTGTTTTTGTTTGCAGCCATTGAAAGGAATAATTTAATGAGGCTTTCTCAGACCATACCATTTACACCAATCCAACTGTTTGGTGAGTAGCATTTCTACCTTCTTGAGGTTATGCCAGGACAGAGGCATTAAATCTGAGTGAATCGAAGGAGAAACCATGTTGCATTATTTTAGCTGAAAATTTTGTTTTGTCGATGGTTGTAGTTTAGTGAGATTCATTTTTGAAAATGGAAACTTCTGTTAACTGTCAAGGTCAGCATTCAGGGACAAAATCTAATACTATGGGAATAAGACCTATAATGAGCAGCAGTTGGGAAGAAAGCAATAATGTTGCACCTGGCATTCACTGACTCAAGGCTGGAAGTAAGTAGGAAAGAAAAGAACAAGCCAACCATTTATAATAAGTACAGGAGAAAGCGATAAATGTCAATATGGTGCAAGCCAACAGGCATCTGAAGAGAAATGCTTTTTGTATTGTTTTTTGTTTGTTTGGTTTTGTGTACACTAATTGCTCTTACCTCAGACTGCAAATGTCATTTTAAAAGTCTGGAGTAGAAAAGAAAAACAAGCTCACACTGGCTAAAGCTATCAAAATTTCTCTGTCTGGCAGGGTAAGGCATGAGCCAGTTGACAATATAGCAAGGGTCCCCAAACTGTCCTTGATATTGATGCTTCTCATACTGTTCACCTGGCAACAGACCAGGTTGGCTTCTAACTGTTGATGCAGATGCCTTCTCCTTCCATTTGGCCCCATGGCTGGCTTTGCAAATCAGTAGCTCTGCTCGAAAGCCTCTAGGGATTTAGAACTCCAAGAGATCTTCAGTGGCATTTATCTGGGCACGAAGAATAAAGATTTGAAAAGTTGTTACTGAGCATTACCTAGATGTATTTATTGGTGAGGAATTAGATGCAAGAATGAGGGAATGGATTCTTTTCTTTACAAACCAGTACAGTATTCATTAAAAATACAAAATAAACAAACAAAAAAAAAACAACAACTATTTGAAGGAAGCAAAGGGTAAGGAGGAAATGGAACACCAGCTGGGGCTGGACAGAAGTTGGGTATAGATTATGCTGCTTTGTTAAGAAACATTAAACACTGACTTAGTAGCATTTAGATTTATTAGGAGTTTCTCCCTCTTCAACAGCCTAAAAGTGAAAGCTATGTAGCAGTTAAGTAGCATTTTGTGTCTAAAATCCTTTAAGTGGGATTGAGTTTGTACCTGAGGCTGTAATTCACTTTAGCCATGTTAGCCTATTTAATCCTTACACCCCAATGAAAATAGTATTTTCATCCCCATTTTTCTGATGGGGAAACTGAGGCTTTAAGTAACTTGCCCAAAGGCACAAAGGAAGGAGGGAGAGGCTCTGGGATATGACCTTGGCACTGTTTGACTCCAGCTGAGTTAAACCATGCATTTTCAATGGACTAATATCACCGCCAGAAAAAAAGAAGTTTTTTCTTTTAATGGTCTAAAGCGCAGATCTACGTATAGCACATAAGCAGATAATATTTTTAATACAAGTTGAGCCTGTAGTAAAGCCAAGCTGAAATCCATCT
The DNA here is from genome assembly GCA_963573385.1 of Cacajao melanocephalus. Classification (NCBI taxonomy): domain Eukaryota; kingdom Metazoa; phylum Chordata; class Mammalia; order Primates; family Pitheciidae; genus Cacajao; species Cacajao melanocephalus. The sequence goes on along the minus strand of CAUYLG010022545.1, from coordinate 29,756 downwards.
GAAATCCAAAATGCTCTGAAGTCTGAAACTTTTTGACTGCTAATATGACACCACAAGTGGAAAATTCCCACACCTGACCTCATGTGACAGGTCAGAGTCAAGATACTTTCAAAACTTTGTTTTCTGCACAAGATTATTAAAAATTATGGTATACAAGTAACATTAGGCTATATGTATAAGGTGTATATCAAACATAAATAAGCTTTCTGTTTGGACTTGGGTCCCATCCCCAAGATACATCATTAAGTATATGCAGATATTCCAAAAATCTGAAAAAATCTGAAATTTGAAACACTTCTGGTCCTAAGCATTTTGGATAAGGGATATGCAACCTGTATTATGTCATGAGAAGAACAATTAGAAGAGAATGTCTAATTAGGCTCCTTAGGGGGATGATAATGAACGACACCATCGGATTAAACCGTCTCTTTAAAAGTATTTGTCTTTAGCAAAAGAAGCATTTCCTTACTACTTCATTTTTGTCCAGTTATAGTCTACAGTAAGAAGAGCTTAATTCTTTTGTATCCTCTGATACTTTGTCCCTTCTCCCCTTCCCCACATCTACTAGACAATAAATAACATGGAAACATGGCCAGATTCATGTCCTTATTCTATTCTGTTCCCTGCTAGCCCCATTCTCCTCTGGTCATTTGGGTAACTGAACTGATTCTGCATTGATGTTTGGGATACTATCCATGTCAGTCATGATGATCTTACTGAACTCCTCGCCTTCACTTCTCCTTGCAGCAGGAGAAGAAATAACTGTCTACAGGTTGGAGGAGAGTTCCCCTTTAAACCTTGATAAAAGCGTGTCCTCTTGGTCTCAGCATGGGAGAGCTGCAATGATCCAGGTGTTGTCCCGAGAGGAGATGGATGGGGGCCTACGTAAAGCTATGAGAGTCGTCAGCACTTGGTCTGAGGATAACATTCTGAAGCCGGGACAGGTTTTCATTGTCAAGTCCTTTCTTCCTGAGGTTGTGCGGACATGGTGTAAGATCTTCCAGGAGAGCACTGTGCTTCATCTTTGCCTCAGGGTAAGTCTGAAACTCAGAGACCCATAGTCCAGAGGTACAGGTCAAAGAAAAGAGATCTGGCTACATCCTTATCTAAGGCCATTATCTTCAACCGAAAGGGGAGCGTATTATTTTTTAGAGGTAGTATTGCTTTGTGGGACTTTTGCTTTTGGGACAGGCAGTGGTGGGAGCTGAATAAGGCTAAAAATCACATTTGGGTAGCCTGTGGTAATTTCATGGTTATAGCTGTACAACAGTAAACCAATATTTTTATCAGTGCTCCCTATTTTGTAGGAAATTCAGCAACAGAGAGCTGCTCAGAAATTGATCTATACCTTCAACCAAGTGAAACCACAAACCATTCCCTACACACCAAGGTAAGAAAACCTTGGCACCTTGGCCCTTTATTTTAAGAAGGAATTTCTATCTATCTCTTCTCAGCCCATAACTCATGAGAAATCATATCCATGGGGAAATTCTGCATGATCTTATTTTTGGATTCTTCCTTCCATAATTTCAGGACTGGCAAAGGAGAATTAGAGATCCCAGGGATACCTTCGTGTTGATCACTAAACTAAGAGATTCAGAGGTTGTACCTAACATTTCAGTTATGTGAAACAGACAGACCTTGGGTGTTATTATTAATGTCCAGGGGCATTATGGCCGAAAAAAATGTTCTTATTGTAAGCATGGTCTCTTCCCCAAATATCTTATCGAAAGTAGGAATTTTGTAAGAATAAAGTCTTGTTACTTTCACTTGAGTGTCTTTGTACACTTGCATTCATTTTTTGAGACACACACAGATCATAACTTGGTGCTGGGCTTATAGTAAAACTTCATTCTTTCATTTATAAGGAACTTTATAGAGCACAGCAAGAAAAGTTGGGTCCAGCACTTATAAAAGAGTTGGAAAGTTGCCTCAAATAGAAGGGAGGTGGGTAAGCATGGAGAGAAAAATTCCCGATATTTGCATCCTGTCCCTTCCATAGAGAGGGCAAGGGCATGTGCATTGAGGCTCCATCATAGGTCGTCTTTCCTGCTGATGACTGTTTAGTAGGTAAGTCCCACTTTTGCTGTATTGTAGGGTGTCAGTGGCCTCTTTTTCCTTAACAGGTTCCTGGAAGTTTTCTTGATCTACTGCCATTCAGCCAATCAGTGGTTGACCATTGAGAAGTATATGACAGGGGAGTTCCGGAAGTACAACAACAACAACGGTGATGAAATCACCCCCACCAACACCCTGGAGGAGCTGATGTTGGCTTTCTCTCACTGGACCTATGAGTACACTCGGGGAGAGCTGCTGGTTTTAGATTTGCAAGGTGATTGATGATGTAGGACTTGATACAACAAGCATGAGGAAAAGTGTAAAGAGATCTTGCAAGAACCAGAATGGGTAATATATGGAGTTGCTGTGTTTAGCCTTGAAGGGAGGTGGGCACATTTATTTCAGAGACATTGTGCAGTGATGATCATGGAATCTGCCATGTTATTTCTCACTTAGGTAGAGGGGAAAATGTAGGCAGATGATTATCTGTTTAAAATTTAAAGACATCTGAATTTTTGAGCAAAATGGGGAATCATTTTTGTAACAAATTTTCCAGTTTTATGGCTTCACCTTAGTCTTATGTTAATATTTAGGCATGCATTTATGCGCATAGGAACATTTAAATTCTGGGTGTTTTTCATGATTTTAAGCTGATTGCTTTAGCAATTTATAATTTAGCTTGCTCTCTTTGCTGTGTCCCTTGTTATAACAGTTCATGAAAGTACACAATCTGAGAGAGGCAACGCAGCACACTCTTATTTAATGCAAGCCTTTGATCAGCACATCTCCCGACTATCAACACCTCACATGTGACTTATAATCCTGCGGCACAAAATAGAGTATCTTTAGCAGGCTTTCCTTACAGGGGCAGAACACAATAAGTATTAAGGCCAAAGTTTAGTCCTTAGGCTCACTGACTGGGGCTTTGATTTTAAATCAGAGATTTAGCACAGGAAGTTTCATAGAAGTTATCTCATTTAATCCTGGAAGCAGCACCTTGAGGTAAATATTATGGGAATTTAGGCCCAAAAAGTTTAAATAACATGTCCAAGGTTGCACAGCTACTTAAGCTGTTCTTAAAGACGTCCATGTTTTCTTTTCACTGTTCTTGTATTTCTTACGAGTTTCATACATAGAAGGTATAACCATCTTATGATTTCTTTAAACAACTTGAGGCTTTTTCTTGTCCTCTCTGACTTTCCCAGCTCTCTGGTTCTGGGATTCTATGCTGAAAGCCGGGCTTGGAGGTTGGAGAATGTAGAGATAAGCAGACAGTCCTGGGGTATCATAAGCAATGTCCAGTAAGACTGCAAAGTCACTTGATTGAAACTTGTGTCACATGCTCAAGGATGTGACACAAAATTTTAAACTACATATAAGTGCATTTTTTAAAATGACATATAAGTGCTTCTGTCCTTCTAGATTTATGCTGCTCACAGAGTTGAATTATATTTCTAATTCAATTCAAACCCAATATTTTAGGAAGCAATATAAACAAAGTTAAAATGACTGAGTTGATTCAGCTTTTAAACCAGCAAGTACTTGATCCATGTAAACCGAAAGCCTTGATGCCCAAGGCATCTATTTTTGTAGCTCAAATTGGAGAGAGGTTGGTTGTTTTCATCTTGCATTTAATGGTTTGTGCTTTTGAGTTTTGGGTGGAGTCGTTTAAAAAGGAAAAACAGAAAAAAACGAAACAAAACAAAAAAACCAAAGAAAAACTTTAAGGAATTAATGATGACTCTTCAGTGTGTTTTGTATTCCACTTGAATAGGTTTTTGTTTAATGATGTTTATGTTTGGGGATTTTTATGTCTCTTAGTAATCCAAAGTGACATTAAACAGAACAAGTGCTGCGTTGACAGTCTTGAGGGAAAAAGAGAATTAACTTTATTCTTTTACTGGGCAATTATCTGAATTGCAGAAATAGGCCACTCCAAATAAAGCACTCCAAATAAACAATGTCAAAATGTTGACCTTCAAAGAAGGGAAGAGTGGACATCATAGAATGAGTGTGATGAAATTTGAGATACTTATTGGAGAGTTTTGGCCAGTTGGTTAGATCTGAACTTATGGAAGAATGTGAATCCTGTAATAGTAATTATGAACAATTACACTACCCCTGCTACTAGATAACACTTACTACATTTGTGCCAGGCACTTGTGTAAAGGTGTACATGCATTCTTATATTTAATCCAAACCAGGTTGAGAAGGGAAAATTGAATGTAATTTTAAAATCTCTTAACGTTTTTTGGTTCAGTTTTATATTATATTTATTTGTATTTCTAGTCATTGGAGAGATGACGTGCATTGTCTGGGTGGTGGAAGTGGAGACAGAGGCTCACTAGCAGCAGTTAGGAGGAGGATCTCTGGAGTTGCAATGCCGGAGTCTGACTTCTGGCTCCACTGTGAATTAGCTGCATGACACGGAGGAGCAGCCACCTTGACTCCCACTTCCCTCATTTGTAAATAGGGAAAATAATATTAGGCGCTTAAGCCACAGAGTTGTTACGGGGAAGAACTGAGACAAGTTACTGATACACAGCCTTCAGTAAATTTTAGTTATTATTGCTGTTAGCATTAATCTCTGTCGGACTCTTTAATACGGAGGTTAATCTGCAGTTGCAGGGAGGTGGTCCTGTTGGTGCTGCAGAGAGTCTACAGCCTCAGCCTCCATAGAAGGCCCTGCTTGGTGTGCTGTGGTTCCCTACTGCTTTGAAAGAAAGGAGTGTGAAACACTGGAGCAGTTTATTCTTTCAGTTTCTTTTCTTCTCTTCTTTGCTTTCTTCCAAGGGAGTGCCAGTAACTAACCCAGAAGCTGCCACACCAGGCCAGAAACTGTACTCTGAGGAGAGACTTGACCAATTTCCAATTACTTGCAATTATGCTGAAGTTTTTTGGTCTTTGTCCACTTAAAAATTTTACATGTGAGGGCCTGAATCATCATCATTAAAATCCAATATTTAGTTCCCAGAAACAGAAATTAAAGACAATTGTATTTCAAATTACAGTGGTTTATAGTGTGTTTTAGCTCACTGTATTGTTCAATAATATTTTGGGGATAATATTAGTTCTTGAAGATATTAATTTTTTATTCAAGAAAGCAGTTTCCAGAATGTCAGCATTGGCATCGACATCATCATCATAAATTCTGCTACAACAAAAAAGTTAGTTTCTTTCCACCAGTGTACAAGTTCATTGGTGTGCTCAAAGGTGGCTGGGATCAGAATGTTAATCTCTTGAGTTTCTCGTAAAGGCATGCTGCATATTACCTGACATGAGCCTTTACTCTGTTGAATTCAGATTGGTACTTCCCCTCCCCTCCCCTCCTTTTTCTTTCTTCTTTTTTTTTTTTTTTCTTTTTTTTGAGACAAGGTCTCAAGGCTAGCCGGAGTGCAGTGGCACAATCGTGGCTCACTGCAGCCTCGACTTCCTGGGCTCAAACGATCCTCCCACCTCAGCTTCCTGAATAGCTGGGATCACAGGTGCATGCCGCCACACCTGGCTAATTCTTTGTATTTGTTTGTAGTGATGGGGTTTCACCATGTTGGCCAGGCTGGTTTCAAACTCTTGGACTCAAGGGATCTGCCTCTCTCAGCCTCCCAAAATACTGGGATTATAGACGCGAGCCACCGTGCCTGGCCTATTCTCTATTTTCAAACATTGAAAGGTTCTTCTGCCATTTGTTTGCCCCAAAATATGTATTTATTAATCTTTGAATTGTCAGATTGGGTTTAGGGATATAAAGGTTTGTGGATACTCTTTACCCTCATTCTTGTAAGGAGTTCTGTTCCTGAAGGAACATAGGACTTTAGGGAAATGAGGTAATCAATCAGAAACATGATTTTACCAGTGGTATGGAAATAAAATTTCACTTCAGAGAAGTGAATTTCACTTCTTCAGAAGAAAAATAATTCACTTCTTCAGAAGAAGAAAATATTTCACTTCTTCAGAAGAAAAATAATGCAAACAACAGTGAACCTTTTTTCAGCTTCCTAGGGGTCAAGTACTTTGCTAAGCAGTTTGTGTCCAGTAGTTCATTTACTCCTCTCAGTGACTCTGTAAGATAAGGCCCATTATTATTCACACTTTCAGATGACAAAACTGAGGTTCAGAGAGATTAAGGAAGGTATCCAGGTCACACAATTTCAAGCTCTATGTTACTCTAGGTTGTTTTTCTAAGGAAGTCAGTTTCATAGGGTAAAAGTCTTCAGGATTACATTTTCTTGTGGAAGGTTTAGCATATTGTAAAACATACAGAATATAGCAGAAATCTTTTTAAAATATACTGGCTAGAAAACGAGTTTTTTTCAGCAAGTAGAAATACATTAAAATTTACAAATTTTATATAATTTTAAAATAATCTTCCCACAAGGTTGGTTGTTTTCAAGCAAAGAGAAGCAGGGCTGATTAGAGAATGATCTCAGAAATCATTGTATTGTGCCCAAATCTTACGGGCTGGCCTGGAACATTTCCACCAATGGAAATCAGCTTCCTTACCACTTGCATTTTACAAGAGATTCACATTAAGTGCTGGTTCCTGTTTTGGTACATTTTAGCTTTACATTGCACCTATGTTACCTTTTTAGGATTTAGTGTCATCTTTTATTCAAAGGTAAATTTTATTGAAGACATATGCATTTAGAAAAGTCATGTAGTATAAGCATATATCTCAAAGAATTTCACAACTGAATACACAAGTATAGTCATCACCCAGATCAAGAATTTAATGGTTTCTATTCTGTTTATAAGTAAGATAAAAGTATAAGTATGTGTCTCTTTGATGGAGTAGAGGTTGTAACTGCAAAGCACACAGCACCATGTACCTTGCTGAGCACTGATGGAATCCATCTAGGGAGACCATAGACCAATGGGAGGAGCACAAACTTTGGCTCAGCGTTTATCCTGTTATGACCATGTATGGGCTGTGCAACCTCTGACAGATGACATAATTGGTTTGAACATCAGTGTACTCATTGATGTAAATGAGGATAAAATGTAAAATGAGGCTATGAGGATAACACTTTCCTTTTATAATTGCAGAGAATTAGAGAAAATAAAATTAGAATATCTGGTATATACAAATGGTAAATGAATGACAGATGCCACTATAAGTAACTGTGAACACATTACTAAAACAATCATTTGTGGCCTAGAAGTTTATTATAACAGAGGGTTTGTGAGAAACAGTGCATTAACTAAAAATTTCAAACATTTCTGAACAATTTTTATAGTGCATTTAATTTACATGATTTTTTGAGAATTAAAATATTTAATTTTTTATATTTAGTTTTTATATATCTTTATATTTAGGGGGTACAAGTGCAGTTTTTTTACATGCTTTTTTTTGTTTGTTTTTTTTTTTTTTGAGATGGAGTCTTGCTGTGTTGTCCAGGCTGGAGTGCAGTGGTGTGATCTCAGCTCACTGCAACCTCCGTCTCCCAGGTTCAAGCAATTCTCCTGCCTCAGTCTCCCTAGTAGCTGGGATTATAGGCGTGTGCCACCACACTTGGCTAATTTTTGTATTTTTAGTAGAGATGGGGTTTCACCATGTTGGCCAGGCTGGTCTCGAACTCTTAATCTCAGGTGATCTGCCCACTTTGGCCTCCCAAAGTGCTGGGATTACAGGCGTGAGCCACCGTGCCAGGCCAGATTTTTTGCATGCTAATATTGCTTAGTGGTGAAGTCTGGGCTCATGACGTTTAATTTACTACAGAGTGACTGTGAGTTTTAAATTAAGAAATTAGAATTTAATTATTATTTTCTTGAATTTCTAAGAAAATGAAATCTCCATTTGCTAAACAAATTTTGTTTCTTCTTTTGAGGTGTTGGAGAAAATTTGACAGATCCATCTGTTATAAAACCTGAAGTCAAACAGTAAGTTAATTTATGTGTTATCATTTAGAAAATTGCATTTAACACATAGTAAATGGTTTTAAAAATAATTTACAAACATATATGTTCCCTGCCTAGATCCTAGAAAGATTTTTAGGTAGCTTATGTATATAGCCCAAAAACAATAAGATTATAAAAAAGCATAGGTTAGGAAATGGTGGTAAAAAGAATATATTGAAATATGTAAAATGATATTAAATCTGCAGTTAGATTTGTACACATAAATGGAAATTATAAGGACTGATGCAAATATGACTGAGTTTCCAATGGGTAAGCTTAGCCTCTACAGCTTTGATATGAAAACAATGTCATAGGAGAAACACAGTTTCCTTTTTTGTCTTCACAATGGAGTCATTGCATCTTATCATGGGCAGCATCTTCCATCACATGCTTATAAAATGAAAGCTGAAGGCATACAGTGTGCTATTTAGTAACAGCAAATTTTATGAGAGGACAAAACAATGGAGTTTAAATATGAAGCATCAGATTATCTGACTTAATTAAGAACTGAAGTTTAAATTCTATAGAGGGATAACTCATCAACCTGTCCCTTGAATTCCCATGGGCATTTTATCCCAGAAGCAGGCTTTTGGGGAGACTTGGGAGTAAAGTATCTCAGGTTGTATTCTTCTAGTAAAGGTAGGGTAGAAAGAAATGATGGTGTGGTTTAAACACTGATCAATATGGCAGGCAACAGTGGTTCTCAAATATGAGCTTACATCACAATCACCAGGACAGTCTGTTAAAACACAGATTGCTGGGCCCCACTCCCAGAGTTTCTGCTTCAGTAGGTTTGGGGTGGGGCCAGATAATCTGCATTTCTTACAAGTTCCCAGGGAATTCTGATGCTGCTTGTCCAGAGACCACTCTTGAGAACTGCCAGCATACAACATTTTTACTTCTTAATTGTCTATACTTGGTCCCTGCATGGTAGAAAAAAATATATATAACTTTATAAGTGGGCAATCAATAAAATCTGAAATTTTTACTTTCCCTCCCCAAGGCCTCATAAATATTCACTGCTTTAGTGCTCTATTATCTTACTGAGTGATTTAATCTAAATATGTAGGTTTCCATGCAAAGAGGCCCATCTAAAAGAGTATTAGATATTTAATTGGACTAGGTGAACTAGAGAAAATAAAGGTGACCCATACTGAACATAAACATCTAATTCCTATGATATTTATTTGACTGTGGAGTCCATGTCACAACTCTTATATATATAAATCCTTTGTTAGTTTTCACTTTAGCTCTGCTAAAGTGTTTTTTAGCTAAGAATATTATTTTTTCGGTAGTCCTGTGTGCCTAAGTATTAGTGGTAGGAATCTTATACTAAAAGTACTTTATAATTTTGCAGTAGAAGTTTTTTGCATATATAATGAACCAAGTTTATGTATACCCCATCTATCATTTATTAAATTTTGACCTTGGCATATGTCATTTAATATGACCTGAATATTCTATCATTTAGAACTCTAAGATTGTATTATCCCACTTGACAGGTAGGTATTTAATTGCGTGCTATAGGCCAGTGGGCCTCAATTTCTATTAAAGTCACTCAGGGAACTTAAAAAAAAAGCCAAGGATTGGCATCAAATTAGAATCTCTGAAGAGAAGGCCCTGATATCTGTATTTTTGAAAAGTTCCTCATGTGATTGTATGGGCAACCAGGGTTGAGAACCTCTGTCTTATGGCAACTTTATTTTTTTATGATTTGAGGATAGGAACACTGGAAATGGATAGGATGGCTTCACTGTGGCGTGCCTGGTTTTGTGGGGTTACCCAGTTTGGGTGCAGTTGGTCTTCATGGTCAAGACAAAGAGTAGTACTCTTTTTTCACAGTCATGGGGAATTACATCTGATTAGTTCAGTGGGGCTCACATTTCAAATGCCTGAAATACGTGTCTGAAGCGCTTGCTACACAAAGCATGGGGTATGGACCAACAGCGTCAGCATCACTGGGAATATGGTTAGACAGGCAGAATCTCAGGACCCTCTCCAGACATACTGAACCAAAATCTGAATTTCCTCAAGATCCTCTGGTGATCTGGTGGGAAAATTAAAGTTTGGGAAGCACTGATTTAAGCAAGTGCTTTCACAGGTTATTTATTTTAGCCTTTGCAACAGCAATGAAAGGAAGCAATTTCAACCCCAGTTCACAAATAAGAAAACTTAGGCAGAGTGAAAATGCTAACTTTCCTACGAGGAGGAGAGGTCAATGAAAGGATAATCGTCTACCGAAAGAGAAGATATTCTTGTGGCGTAAATTCTTACGTTGTTTCTAATGCTTATTGTCTCTTAACTTTCCCTAACCTTCTGTCTTGGTTATTGGTCATTTGCGATTACAGTGTTTTAGCTTGCTGATTTGATAGTTTTGGGCATTTGACAAGTATGAAATGATGATGAGATGTTCTTTAGTAAATCTATGTATAGATGGCACTAATTAGCGTTTCCTCGCATGTGGAACCAAGCTACCACCTGCTTTTCCTGTGTTGTGAAAAATCTGGAAAACAGCTACTTGTATTTTTTTTAAACCTGGTTATCTAAGACTGCAAGGCTCTAGGCGTGCTGTAGGGGTAGATGCAAATGAACTTCCCTACAACTCTCCTTCATTCTCCCTTACATAGGGAGTGGTCGAACTCCTGCTATATGCATTTTGTAGTAATTTTGATTCTTTTGTCTTAACTTTCCCAAAGCTCATAGTGGGAAATCATTTAACTTACAGCTTTTATCTGAGAATCGATGTTGCATCTCTAAGATGGGTTTTTTTATGTTTTACTGGGAAGAAAGAAATGGCAGGTATGGAAAGCAAATGAGTGAAATACTCTAACAGGGTCATGTTGGAGAGACTATAAAAAGACATTCTTCAATTTAAACAACTAAAATAACACTGTGTTTCACTTTACCGACATAGTAGAATCCTGGTCTAAATACAGAGTGCTTCGACTTTTTTGCCACCTTCAGTTTCACCTTACTGAAGTGGTTCCTTACCAGATGGACAGAGAGAGAGGAATAGTTAACAGGAGGCAGCTTATGCAGCCGGGTAAATACCACCAGAGCTGTGCTTTGTAAGAGCGATTGAGTGACCAGGAAAGTTAATCCTGGGTGTCTGTTCACTTTGTCTTCCCAAGAGATTTCCTCCACCTACTCGCCTCGGAGCAAAGAGGCAATCTGAGATCAAACTGACATCAGCCCTCATTCTGAGCTTGGCACATCTTCAGAGCAGCTACTGTTATTCTGCCAAAAGGAAGTGGAAATTGAGATAAATGTTTCAATCCTTGGATGGAAAAAAGTCCATTTTTACACCACGTCCCTTTTGAAAAACCGCATTCCTTAGAAGCGAAGTTTATTGTTTCCTTTCGTGATAGTTTGCTTTTCTTTTCTTTTTTTTTTTAAGACGTGGTATTTAAGAGTGGTAATTGAGTTCAGATTTTCTAAATGTGCTGTTTCCACTCTGCATGTCATTAAAATAAAATATTAGCTTTCATAAAGTTTCTTGGGAAATGTTTCTGGCATGCTCTGTTCTGTGGTGTGCAGTGTCAAAATCCAAATAATCATGATTGCATTTGATACGATAATGAATGAACATTGATCTTAGAATCTGCTAGGGATTTATTATGATCATAGAGTATTCAAAAGGTGCCTTATATATGCTGATTCTATTTGTAACTCTGTCACCTACATCGAGCATATGTACTTTACTTCCACCAACACATTGTGTAATAGTCTTGTCTTTCCACAAAAAGCCCAGCTATAGCTGTTTGCAGGAGAGAAAGTGGCTTTGAAAGAGCCATGAATACGGATGTAGGGTTTAGTCGGGTATTTGTTTTTGAAGGCAGTTATTTTAAGAAAAGTATTTGGATTTGAAACAATGTCTATGCATCTTTTTAGAAGGTGTGTCCCAAAAGCAAATGTATTTTACTTTATATCTTACCTTTGGATATTCTAGTAGAATATTTGGTAATGAATGTCACTCTTTCACCCCATGTGAATTAAAAAGGATTTTGGCCGTGTTTTGTTTTAATGATAGAAAATTCGCTCTTCTATTAGATTAGGGTTGAAATGCGTTTCACAGTAGGTCTTGGAGTTGGGAACAAAGATTTAAGTGCATTTGAATTTTAAATTTGCAAACCTAACATTGTTGCTTCCCCAAAGTGCTCTGTTCTTTGTTGGCTCCTTCAAGTTTACTGGGTTACTATGGGATACTGTTCGGTATCTCGGAGAATCCTAGTTGAGCTCGTTTTTCTTAGCTGTGATCTAATTGATATTCTGATATTTCCTCTAGATCAAGAGGAATGGTGTTTGGACCGGCCAATTTGGGGGAAGATGCAATTAGAAACTTCATTGCAAAACATCATTGCAACTCCTGCTGCCGGAAGCTCAAACTCCCGGGTATGCCAAACAATTCTATTTTTCTCTAAGTAAATCTCTCATAGAACAACATCCTTTGTAACCTGGGATAAAGTCGAAAATCTTAATCACATTTTTATCTCATTCACAGTCATTCGCAGAGCCTGACTTTCTGACTGCAAAATTTTCAAGTCTCTAAAGGGATTAAAAGGACAGGGATTTGCTTTAGGTTCTGCCAAAATGTGATAAAACAACATGGGGCCCAATACTTGTCACAGTCACTCCAAAGAAAAGTTCCACCAGCTTAAATGGGATAAAATCAGACCAAGGCAGGTCTCTGCCCTTCCTGTTTGGGTCTTGCCAGCTGCCGATTGCTGCATGGTGCTGCCCACAGCATTTCTATTCTACTCTGATTCACCCATTGGATACTTGGGAGGGTGTGGTATGGAGGGAAATGACACCCTCAATTTAAGTAGTGCTTTTCACTGTAAAAAATCTGCCACTTTAAACACACATTGCAACATAGTTTTTTAAAAAATCTGATTTGATAATATGGCGTACTTAAAAATTCCTGCTATAAAAGCAAGCAGCTAGAGGCCTGTGCCCTCCAAATGGGCAGTCCGGCTCTGTTGCATTCCTTTCTTTTGTCCCAGAAGGGAAGCATCATGTGTGCCTCAGCTTGCCCACTACTTTTGGTCACACCAAACTTGTCCTTACAGTGGGATTTCACATATTTTAAGCTGAGTAGCTCTTTATGCCTTATAATAAATGATCGTAACATCCATAGTAACCTGGGATCGGACAGGTGCCAATTTACAACAAACAAGGGTGATTTCTAATCCTGCTGGAGTTAGAGGTAGGGGGAGCGCTTGTGGGCAAGGCATAGAAACATAGAGACACATGGGGGGAGTGCTTGTGGGCAAGGCATAGAAACATAGAGACACAGAGTTGGAGCAGGCTTGCAGTTCCACTGGGAATGTAGTGGTCAGCCAGGGGTTTGGAAAACAAAAGGGATCAGTTAAAGAAGGGGGGTTGTAACTCTCACAGCTGCCCAGGACTCACTCTCACAAATCACATACCAGACGTGGGCAAAGAGATTAGTACACAGTTGAGCTGCCCACTGGCTTCTCTGGTCAGAAGGTGCTCAGAAAGGGGCTGGGACTGGGCTGAGAGTCATCAGGACCTCCGGGTAAGGGCCGTCTGGGAGGTAGGAGCTGACAACGATCAGAGTCATCCCATGATGGCAGGCTGGAGTCTGGCTCATTCTCTTGGTGTCCTCTGGTGCTGTCCTCTTCCCAGCTCGGATTCATTCCTATCCTGGAAGGGAGGCCTGCATTCTTAAAGACAGAAGGACTATATCTGAGGAGCCAGGACACAGGGAGACTTAAGGCAGAACTCACTGCTTCCAGTCCTTGAGCTCAATTAGTGATTCCGTCTGATTAAGGTTGAGATAATTTTTTTACACCACACTGGTAGGTGTTTTTTTTTTTTTTTTTTTTTTTTGCTCTTGTTGCCGAGACTGGAGTGTAGTGGTGCGATCTCAGGTCACTGCAACCTCTGCCTCCCAGGTTCAAGTGATTCTCCTGCTTCAGCCTCCCCAGTAGCTGGGATTACAGGCACGAACCACCATGCCCAGCTAATTGTGAGTGATTATTGTCTCCAATTAAAGAAAATAAACTTACAAAACTTCTTATAAGGCACTGTGTGTGGAAGCAAGCAACCCAGTCTTTCTTCCCTGCCCCCAGAAACAGTGCCCAAACAGCGTAGGGAAGGGAGAGTGGCACATAGGTATTGGGGTGGGAAAGGAGGCTTAATTTGGACATGGTCAGGGGTTTGAGTTCCACATATCTATGATCTGAGGAAGAGGAGACCTCTCCGAACACTTGGCAAAGCCTAAAGTCCCATTTGTCTTCATGAACAGTATGTTCTAGGGGATCCACTGTAACCTTTTTACTTGTCCTACTTGCAGATTTAAAAAGAAATGACTATTCCACTGAAAGGATAAATTCCACCTTTGGACTTGAGATAAAAATAGAATCAGCTGAGGAGCCTCCAGCAACTATGAAAAGGGAGGAGCATGAAGATCCCAGTGCTTGCCGTACCTGCCAGGAACTCTGTGATAACAAAGATTGATCGACATGACATTGATTACATCAGCGCCTCCTTGACACACCTTCTGAGTCTCACCTCTCCTCCTACCCAAAGGCCTCATTGGTATATGATCAGTGGGTTCTCCTAGATACTGACCTCTGTCCAGGGCACTTGGCAGCTCCATCCTCAAGTTCCACATGAAGATGCTTGGATGAGCCGGCTGGGAGTATTGTTCTTGTATACCTCATTGCTTTAGCTGGCCACTTGGAATCGTGGAGCAGAATGCTGCACATTAAAGGATGGGGTGTTGGGGATGAATTTAATTTATTTTCTCACTATTTGTGCAGACTGGACCCCCTACTGCTATTTGTCACCTCACCCACAGATTGTTTCTATGTCTATATGTATGTACATAAAAAGTTATGTGACTTCCTCTTCTGTTTTTTCCACAGCGTAGGACTTTGAATAGCAGTGATAGGAAAAACAATGGAATGAGGGTGGATTTGCACAGATTGGAGCACAAACTAACCAAGTATCCTGGTGAAATCTAGGTGGGTTTGAGATATTGTCAGTGAATCATATGATGCCTGGGTATTTCAGGTTTCTGTAAAGGAAAGGGAAATCTAAAACAATCTTCATATGTATTTTTTTGAGATGGAGTTTCACTCTTTTTGCCCAGGCAGGAGTGCAATGGCATGATCTCTGCTCACTGCAACCTCCAGCTCCTGGGCTTAAGTGATTCTTGTGTTTCAGCCTCCTGAGTAGCTGGGACTACAGGTGTGTACCACCATGCCCAGCTAATTTTGTATTTTTAGTAGCGATGGGGTTTCACCACATTGGCCAGGCTGGTCTCAAACTCCTGACCTCAGGTGATCCACCCATCTTGGCCTCCCAAAGTGCAGGGATTATAGGCATGAGCCACCATGCCTGGCCTATTTTTTTTTTTTTTCTTTTAAGCAAGAGAACAAGAATATGAAGAACTGGAAATTATTAGGAAAGGATTTCCCTTCCTTTAAGCTCAGGGATACTATTAGTTAGGAGTTGACTAAGTCAGCCTGTAAAATACCACTCCCCTTTCCAAAGTTGTATATATAATATTGCAGATTAAATTACTTTATGTCAGGTCCTATGAAGAAAGATGTGGTTTCAGTCTAAAAACATGTTTCACAGGTGTTTGCTTCCTTCCAGGGCAGAGTTCCCCATTCCTCTGGGGTAAAGAATGTGTATATATTTTGAAATAAGGTGGAGAACATGTCATTGGTTTGTGATGCCCAAGGTGAAAGACTCCTGGAAGTCACACTGTGTAGTATATTTGAGGGATCAGTGATCCCTTTTGTATGCTGGGCCTGGTTGCCCTACCTCGAAGAAGCACCAGCTTTTCACATGAGGAGAGATGAGGGGGCCGGGAGTCCTCTCCCTGTCCTATTGCATCCCCTTTCTTAATGTAAGGTGCTCCACTCTACTGGCAACAAAACTCCTGGGTTTGAAAAATTCAAATTATCTTTATCTTTAATCCTGACATTAGCTAGCTTGCTACAGAGCTTGCTTTAAAAATCTACACTCCCACATTCTTAGGTATACAGGGGAAATGTTGAATAGGAGGGTGGAAAACCGAGAATTTAAACCAAGAAAACCGATGATTGTATCTGATTCTTGTCAGTTTGAGTTACACAAAGGCTAATTTATACCCCTTTTACTTGGGTTTTGGGGGCAGTGGAAGGTGGGAAATTTGGGTTATTTCTTGATTGGCAATTAGGATAAAATGCTAATGCTTTTTGGGGGGGGCTTAACAACTTTATCCTATTCTACAAATCAGTAGAGGAACAATTGGTACTCACTTCAGTGCTACATTCAGCTATGGAAAAAGGCAGAGTTTGCTTGCTTAATGGCCAAACTAAAGACGTCAATTCATTGGTCAAATATTTATTACCTGGAATGGAAATTGAAAGCAAATACATTTGGACTTCAAATTTCTGTTGTGTGCTTTTTATGTTGTTTGTTTTAAGAAAAATCAACAGAATAACATTTTAAAAAGATGAACTGCTGAGCAAGAGTCATTGTGGGAATACTTGCATGCAAATACCAATGTGGCAATCTTGACTTTGAGTGATTCATGACCACAAAAGGGTGGAGTATTCATTCATTCATTCAAACAATTTTATTCAACAGATATTAAGTGCTTTCTCTGTACTGCGTTAGTGATGGGGATGTAGTGGTGAAGATGGCATGTTTTTGCCCTCAGAAAGCTTTGTCTCATGTTTTGTTTTGTTTGTTTTGCTCCAAGTTTTGATTCCTAGCTAATACTAAAGAAATTTAACTTCTGGCCAAATGTCAAATTCAGAAATGAATTTCATATCCTCTCTGCCAGTGAGCAGTAGGTTTGGACTGGGTAAGACAATTTGGCCAAATAAGAAGCCATAGCTGGGGCTGGTCTTAGGATCTACTGAGGAAAAGGAGACTGCATAATCCTTGTCTGAGCACAAAGCCCATATCACAGGTGGGATCTGAATTTGAATTTGGCAACCAGAGAAGCAGCCACGTTCCAGGGAGACCTCCCCTGAAGACATCCAGTACATAGGAGTTTTTCACACAAGGCTGTATGGTCCCGGAGTGACTGCTGCCTCATGCTATCTTAAAGCTTCTTAGAGCTCTGGGTAATAGAATCAGATATAATTTTGGGTGTTTTTTGCTCTGTATTATTTTCTGCAGTTTTGCAAAACAAATACTGGATGACTAAGAATTCCCAGAAACCATTTAGTCAGTGCTTTCAAAGAAATTTTTTGAGTTGTTGTTACTCTTGTTTTAGATGAGACCTATTGCTCTGGTTCTAGAAATCATGACACAGATTCCTTTGTCTCTTGTTGTCCTTCTCAATTAGTCACCAACATCTAACACAAAGCAAGACACATAATATATTGCTTTCAACAATATTTGTTGAAAGAAAAAAATCTTCAAATAATAGTGGATTTCATTCACTAGGTAATAAATCAGATTTGCATTTTTAATCTAGAAGGAAATGATTACCAATTCCTTAAGACCCAACACAATTCTTTTGATCTTTCTCT
Source organism: Cacajao melanocephalus (assembly GCA_963573385.1). Lineage (NCBI taxonomy): Eukaryota > Metazoa > Chordata > Mammalia > Primates > Pitheciidae > Cacajao > Cacajao melanocephalus. The sequence goes on along the minus strand of CAUYLG010022545.1, from coordinate 12,297 downwards.
GTTTTAATTTTCTAGGAAATAGATTTTAACAACCAATACCTTGTCTATTGAATTCTCACCCAGTTCTTGCCCTTATCACCACTGGTGAGAATACCAGAGTGCAGTCCTTCACTGGTGACTATTGAAATGAGATGATAGCTTCCCAGAAACTGCCTAGAATAATCATCACTTTATTACCCTTTGAAAAGAAGATTGATAGAAAAGTCATTTGAAAGATGGTTCATTACCATGCCCTAGTACGATTTCTTTACTCACATCACTCTAAAGCATGAGAAAGGGAGGATTATTCTCTGAGGTCGGAATTTGTAGGCTGTGTGTTTGCCTCTTTGAAGTCTTGGTATTTAATTTTCTGTAGTCATTTCTTGGGCAATTTTCTAAGAAACTAGTTGAAGCTAATTTATCATAAGTTAAAGTCAAATGACAGAAAAGATTTTCCCCCCTTAACAGCATTTTATTCCACAGTGGTTAGCTTCTGAAGGAAAATGAGACTTAAATAGCATTTCGAATCTCCAGCCACATGGGTGGGTACCCAGAACAGAAAGAATTCTGGAAACCACACTGATTTTTTATTTAGCATGGTTATTATTTTGTGACTTTTCTTTATAGATGATGTAGAGATAAAATACTGTATTTTTGTGAAACACCCTCCTAAAAATAATTAGGTAAGTTGCTTAATTTTTCAAAGAAAGACTTTCAGTTCTCAAGGGATAACAAAACTTGGCCTCTATTTCTCAGGCTTTTAATATAACTTTATATAATTCATTTAACCTTTCTGTTAACCCCTAGCGCTGAAATGGAGATGAAGATACTTACCTTTTCAAATGAAGGTGAGTGATAATGAGAGATCATTTATGAAGTTCTCTGAGAATCTCATTTAAAAGGCTTCTTGTGAGCATGGAATTCAGTTCAATAAATAAGGGGTTTTCATTTTTGATATTATGTGATAGTTATTTAATGTTTACAAAGGATGCTCAGTGGACCTGTTTCAGCATAAACACAAAAGTGATTTCTGCTATTTCTCGCTTTCCAAGGGGAAAGAGCTCATTGATCCCTTTTTGTTTTAAAAGTTAATTAAATTGTTCAAGATGAGAAAACTCACCATTTCACAGTATGTCTTATTTTGCTTTTTGTTGGATTTGGGTTTACTCAGCTAATTTCTTTTGCCATCCTTTCCCCAAAGAAAGCGTTCCAGGAGAAAAAGTAAAGTCCCAAGCTGGCGCCATCATTGGTGGCATTGGAGGCGTGAAGAGAGAGTAGGTTTAGAATCTTAATACTTATAAAACGTGAAGGTTTAAAAAAATGTAATTAATGGTGATTTAAATTTTGTCAGTATTGGGCTGTTTAAGAATAAGAAAATTCTGGCCTGTAACTTGCCAGCATCTGCTTTTAGCAACTGATTTTCTTTAGGATTTTCATCTTGTAGTGAATTTTTTCACTGTAACTTTAAAAAATTCCATATGCTAACTTAGTCGCAAAGTCCTTCCCCATATTATAGTGGAGACTCTTTTGCTAATGGCTGTCCCAATATGGACATAACAATTGCCTTTGGTTGGAGGGCTTTGGGGAAATCACCAGTGATGTCACATGTCTGCAGTTTGTCTTTGAATAAGTCTTTTGTTCTGTATCCTAATGGTCACCTTCCAACAGGTCACAGGACTTCAGGATGCTTTGGTGACCAAAAGAAACCCTCGGTATGTTGCCGTGTTTTACAATTCCCTCGTCACCCTGGAAATTTTGTTGATAAGGACTTGGGGAGCAGAGGTGCTGGTAAATACAATGGAGAGGAGGAGGAGAAATGATTATCAGGTGTATGCGTCTGCTATAGGTGAGGTTAGAGAGTTGTCATGTATGGTAGCAGGATTGGTGAATTATTTCCCTGAGAAAGTAGGGTGTGGTGTGTTCTGGAAGATCACATGTATATTGCAAAAGAAAACAAATATGGGTTGGGGTTCTTGGGATGGGATGTTTGCCTACTGTGAAAGGGCTTCTGGGGATGTCTTAGAAAATAGGGTGGAAGAAGTTTTGTGGAGCTGTTTGGTGTATATCCCACTTAAGAAATAATTTTTGAGCATTACGGCCTTTATGCACTGACACTGAGATTAAACTTACTAGATAAGACCCACTTCTGTCTTTAGAGATCTCTAAAACAAATAAGGGGTTTACAATATGCTGATTCATCATTTCTCAGCCATGATCATTATAATGACAACTTGTTATTATTGTAGGTAATACATATTGAGCAGTCATTGTGTCTTAGGCATTGTGCTAAATGTGCACTGTACATAATTTCATTTAATCTGAACAATGACTTCATGGGCTAGGTATATTATTCTCATTATAAATATTTTGAAATACTGCTTATGAATTAAGTAACTTGACTAAATCAGCTACCAAAGGGAGAGCTGGGATTTGAAGCTAGATCAAATCGACGTGAAAGTCTATGCAGTGCTAGCCAGGACACTTAAGAGTACTAGAGCATGAATCCCTGTGATGGATTGAAAGATAGATTTAAAAATCAGGCCCTAACTTAGGCCATCAGAAGAGAAAAAACAAAATGAAGTCTATAGAATGTTTCCTGATGTGTTCTCTGCTCCTGTCATGTAAGAAAATCTTTCTTGCACAGTTAATGGCCATCTGTGGGCCCCGTGAGTCCATGGGAAAGCCAGTCATGAGGGAATGGTGGGTGGGTTCTTCTGAGTCTGGCACTGTCAGCTGGTGAATTTTTCTGCCTCTATTTGCATGTCTGCCCCTCCTCTCCTTTTTTTGGCTCCTTAGACAATTTGTTGGTCAACACAACAATACTTACCATTTGAAAACATTTAGTGACCTGCAGCATATCAATTTATAGTGAAAAATAGAACCTATGCAAGTTACAAAACTTATCAGCCTGACCATCACACTGCATCCCTGGAGGCTGTGGAAGCTGGATTATAATCAAGAGGTTGCTCGAAGTGCATGGAATCAGAACAAAGAGAGGTAGATAAATTAAATTTTTAATGGTGTCAGGCTAAGACATCCTGTTTCATCTCATCTTCTCTGGAGGGATGGGCCTGCCAGTGGGAGTGGAATACTCGAAGTCTGAAATATTTCAGACTGATTCCAAAGGATGCAACAGAATTTCAAGCAACTCTTAGATCAGCCTTGAGAAGCATGGACCATGTTGAGAAAACATTTATTTTCTCTTTTTCCATTCTCTCTCACCTTCCTCTCTCTCTCTCACGTTTTGCGTCTTTTTTGTCTCTTTCTCCTCCTTCCTTCTTTATTCCTTTTTTCTTTCTCTGAGTCTCTCTTTATGTTACCTCTTTTTACACTACACTGGCTGCAAATGTGGATCAACAAACATCACTGATTTTATGAGATAGCAATTTTCCCAGAAATGTAAAATTAGAAAATGTGAGAGCTAAAAAGATAAATAAGAACAATTAAATCCAAAGAAACTGTGCTTCACTCAAAGTTGATAACTATTGTTAGAAGAGAGATTAGAACTCAGGCCTCCTAAGTCATCCTTATTTAGTCTAGTAATGGCCACATTTGTATGTTAAAGCAAATAATTTCCTCTTGTATTGAAATTTTTGTTTTCCTAAAAAATATTCAGATATGTATACAGTTAAATTTTAAACTTGGAAATATTTATAAGACTGTGATTAAAATGGACCAAGTGAGATTTTAATTGTCTATGTGTTTTAATGAGGATAATTCATTAGATATGTGACTTCAGAACTCTAGTTGCAAAATGATATTACAAATTAATGACTTTTACCAATTCTCTTTGCTTATTTGTATGTGCGTCTCTGTGTGTGTGTGTGTGTGTGTGTGTGTGTGTGTGTCTGTGTATAAATAAAAAGTAAGCTACTTGGGTGATTACTGAAGGTTTTAAGTGAAAAAACTCTAAGACTTGGATTTCAATGCATATTTCAAATACTTCATCTTATTTAAATCATTTATAATTATTTCCCATTGTAATTAAAAAAAAAACTTAGGCTGTGGTGCCTTGAATTTTTCTAGGGAAAAACTGTGATTACAGAAAATTCTCTAGGCTGTGGAGCCAGATGGATTTGGGTTTGCAATGAAGCTCTGCCACTGAAGTTTGTGGCCTTGGGCAACTTGTTTGACCTCTCTGAACCTCAATTTGTTATCTGAACATGGCAGGAAAATCTGTAAATATACTGAATTGTTATTCCTTCTTGCTGTTTTCCATCCTAACAAGGTAGGTGGATGGTCATGCCTAAGGACATTAATGGCATGCCACAGAGGTGGCAAGGTCCCAATATGACAAACCCCTTCAAGACTTCTGGAAGTGGATGGGAGCTGTTACTTGGAGTTGCTGAGGCAGAAAGTGCCTGCCTGTGGGAAAGAGAAGAGAGATTCATTCATGGAGATAGGGAAGATGATGTTGTTTTTGCTGAGAGATTTAGGCTAGTTCATAGATATCAGGAAGACTGACTACAGCTATAGCCTAAGAAGTCATAGGAAGCAGTAATGTCCCTGCCAATCATGAAGCAGGTCGAATCACTTGCCTGGGAATCAACTACATGGCCCTGAACCGTGGGCCTGATAACTTAAAGGTTAGAAGCCCTCCCATGTTTTCCAGGCCCCCTGTCAACTACCTTTGTCCTCACATATTTTAGAATCCCAAGATTTGACTGGCAGTAATTCTCTTATCATTTAGAGAGGAGACTGTGTCTAGATTTACAAAAATAAGCTAGTATGCCATTTCTTGTGCCTGAGTGTTGTAAAACAAATTCATCTCTGTAACCTAATGTTTAACAGGCAGGATTATGGCTAGAATTAGAGATGATGTACATAAGGCACTTGATACAGTGGCCCACAAATAGGCATGATGGGAAATTATGAAAAATGTTGTGTTATGAATAATTTTATTTCCAAATTATGAATTATTATTTAAGTTATATTGTGTAATCACCAAAACTATCTCCAATCCAAGATTGGTGAAGCTGGAACTGCTTCTCTTTTTCAAAGACTAAATAGTTTATGACATAGATATTAGAATGTCAGTATTGAAACGATTCTCTGGGATGTGGGCTAGGCAACAATAATGAATAGGCACAAAAATGTGAAGACTTAACACAGTGAATAGTTATTTCTTGCCTACTTAAAAGTCCAGACAGTGGCGAGTCATTGGGTTCTCTGCTCTACATAGCCTTTCTGGGATCCGTGCAGACAGGGTTCTGCCATCTTCAACAGATGGATCTCAAGGTAGCCCTAGGGTCTCTCAGCCCAGTCATCTGAAGAGGAAAGGAACATGGAGGAACACACAGGAAATTTTAGGGGCCAGCCCTAGAAGTGGTACACAACCTTTCGTTCACATACTGTTGGCTAGAACTCAATCAGAAAGCCATGTCCACCCACAAAAGAGGCTAGGAAATGCAGTCTAGCGATATGTCCAAAAATAAGAGAACATTTTTTTTTTTGAGATGGATTCTCGCACTGTCACCCAGGGTGGAGTGCAATGAGGCGATCTCTGCTCACTGCAACCTCCGCCTCCCGGATTCAAGAAATTCTCCTGCCTCAGCCTCCCAAGTAGCTGGGATTACAGGTGCCCGCCACCACGCCTGGCTAATTTTTTGTATTTTTAGTAGACATGAAGTTTCACTATGTTGGCCAAACTGGTCTTGAACTCCTGACCTGTGATCCGGCGGACTCAGCCTTCCAAAGTGCTGAGATTATAGGCGTGAGGTGCTGTGCCCAGTTGAGAAAAATGAATTTAATGAACAGTTAGCAACCTGTGTCAATTTAGGGATTATCTATTCTGGTCTAATTCTTCATTTAATTGTATGTGGCTCTGGAAATTGGAGTATTCTTTGGTATGACTTTTCCAAGTGGATTTTTTCTTTATACAGAAGTACCTCACACAGTTCTTCTTTATTTTATTTTATTTTATTTTATTTACTTAATTTTACTGCATTACACAGAGTTCTTCTTATGTAGAACATGGGATGCTTTCGACTAACTCTTTGTGTCTTCTTGCACCAGGCATCTTCAAAATCTCATCAGACATATTCCCTTTTATTTTCTCATAATTCATTTATAATGGCCAAATATGTTGGATCCAGGAAGCAAAATCTAATTGGAATGAAAGTGGCTTTATTGAGCACTGTTGGGTTTTGACAGCTATAAAATATCCCCATTGTAACTCTTCTCTTGCTGCTTGACCCCCACCCGTTCCCTCTGCCTCCCCATCCTTTTAAGCAACATCATGTGAAATGAAACATTTCTTATCCTCCTTTCTAAATTGCATACAACTGGCTAGCAGGCAAATAGGCAGTAAGGTAAAAGCAGAAATTTACATAAGGATCCTATTAATATATCATACAAATGAGGGTCCTGTGGAGAATGTTAATTCATTTCCTATACTGAATGGCCACGATCACTGTAAATATTTACCGTGCCAAAACCTAACATGGAAGTGGAAAGCTTGGAGATACGTAAGAGATGGGAGTTGACTAAATTTTATAGAGAGAGTTTTTTTGTTTCTTCTGTGGTTTTTTTTTTTTTTTTTTTTTTCTGAGACAAAGTCTTGCTCTGTTACTCACGCTTGAGTGCAGTGGTACGATCTCAGCTCACTTCAACCTCCGACTCCTGGGTTCAAGTAATTCTTCTGTCTCAAGCTCCCAAGTAGTTGGGATCACAGGCATGCACTACCATGCCCAGCTAAGTTTTGTATTTTAGTAGAGATGGGGTTTCACTATGTGGCCAGGCTGGTCTCAAACTGCTGACCTCAGGTGATCCATCTGCTTCCAAAGTGCTGAGATTACAGGTGTGAGCCACCACACCCTGCCAAAGAGGGTTAATTATCACGTACCTTTTCCAAGATAATTTAAGTAGAAGACCTTAAAGAGTGCTCCAACTTTAAAGGTTGTATTTATAAGCTTCAAAATGATTTTTAAGCGTGGGTCGTTTCTTGAAGGGCAATGGGTGGGGAATTGAAATTCTGTAATGAAATGTTTTAATTCATCAGTTTTTAAAATTGAAGACATTTCTAGACTACTATTGTGAAAATTTATGATCCACCTTTTTTTTAAACCCCAAGAACCACAGCTGACAGAGCATAGGTAAGACAGAGCATGGGGTCTTTTCATAACTTCCCGGTGGCTGCTTAGTTTTTATGTGTTCAATCATTGACTTATGATTTAACTAAGATTAATTTTGTGTCTAGCATTTGCAAGGCACTGTGCCCCGATTAGTAAGGTGGGCACTTATAGGTTCATGAGAAGACAGACATAAAATAATCTCCTTGCACCAAGAGCTACAGTTGAGGCATTTGCAAAATGCTATTGGAATTTAGCTAAGGAGAGACTTTCTCTTTGAAGAGGGACGGGAGGGCTTCACAAAGAATGAAAAGCAGTTTACTTGGTAGAGGAAACAACATCTGAGGGAGATGTTTAGGGAATGGTGAATAGTTCTGTGGCTAACTCATAAGGCATACGTTGGGATAAGGTAGAGGAGATACCAAAAGATGAAACTGGAAAGAATGGATAAATGTGTTAAAAGCCTTTTACGTAATTATAAGGAGTTAAGTTTTATCATGCAGGTTAGAGAAGTTAGCACATGTTTTGAACATAATTAATTCTGGGTCAATTAATTAATTACTTCTGCAAACATTTATGAATCTCTACTGACTGTAAACTACTTGGCCTTGGAAGTATAACAGTGAATAAGATGTGGACTCTGCCCATGGGAATTTATAGTTTGTTGAATGATTAAAACCATTCAACACCTGAGATGGTTCTAAGGTGTTTTGGAAAGAGCTTTAATTGCTCATATCATCACCCTCTTCCAAATTCACTTTATTTCACCATTAATCTTATTATTATATTTTATGCGGCTGTTGGAAGTTTCCTCAATCTTTGTTAAGTGTTTTTGAAAATACTGCTGTCTTATTGATCTATAATGTAAACCCTATGTGAAAACAATGTATTTCATGTACAAGCAAGAAAAACAATCTCTCATTCACCGTTTCAATCTCATTGTCCCCTCCTCACACCTGTCCTGTAAAGGAAGCCTGGAGTATCCAACAGTGACAAGTTTTACTGTACTCTGAGACAAGTTGCTATAACTATGTGTGCACTGAGGGATACACAGCCCCAAATTAATTGTCCTAGCACAAGGTGGTAAGTGCAGAGAGAGACAAGGTACATCAGAAGCCATCCTCTGGGCACTTAGTATATGCAGCCAGTGTTGAGGGTGGGGGCAGGCGGACATTTCAAGCAGAAGGTATGCTTGAGATAAAAGAGTGGTTTGCTTTGTCTGGAGCATCAAGTATTTCGGAACGAATGTTTTGTTTGATTCATGAAGGAGACATTAGAGTTTGAGAGTGGGAGAATGACATGGTCATCTTGATGAATAAAAGGTTTTAAAGATAGTGCTCAGGCTCATTTGACCAACATTTCTTCCTTTATGGCCATCCAGTGAATTCAAGTGAGATGTGAGAGGGAGAAAGGAAACCCCTTTATTGACTCAACAAAGCTCTCCTATAAGTTCATATTCTTGCTTCAACAAAATGAAAATCATGGCCCTACTATAAACTACCAAACATTTCTTCTGCCATAGTCTACTTTTTGAGTTTGTTGGCACCTTTTATATGACCTGTATATCTTTTCTGAGATTTTGAGTGTCACATATTCTGAGATTTTGAGTGTCACATAAACCCTGCTTGGTTTACCTTGGACTGAATGAACCACCTGGGTTAGTGATAGATTTTCATTGGACTGTAGGGTCTGAACCTGGGCATTCAGGAGGAGCATGCTGAGATAAACAACACATTAAAAAGGACTGCAGAGACACACGTGGTGGCTCGCATCTGTAATCCCAGCACTTTGGGAGGCCAAGGTGGGCAGATCACTTGAGATCAAGGAGTTTGAGACCAGCCAGGCCAACATGGCAAAACCCTGTCTCAACTAAAAATACAAAAATTAGCCGGTTGTGGTGGTACATGCCTGTAATCCCAGCTACTCAGGAGACTGAGGCATGAGAATCAGTCAAGCTTGGGAGACAGAGGCTGCAGTGAGCCAAAATCGCACCACTGTGCTCCAGCCTGGGTGACAGAGGGAAACTCTGTCTCAATAACAAACCAACAAACAAACAGCCTGTAGGTATACATGATTTTAAAAGATAGAAAATGGCCTTTCCCCTGTATGCTTTTTAGAGTAAGGAAAGGCAACTAAACATTAAAAGTTCTAAGCAGGGAAGTAAAATTTCCTCAGGTCTCTGACCCCTGACCCTGCTCAAAGCAATTCCTGAAGTAAGAGCAGGTTATAAAATTGTGCATCGCTGACTGATGTACTTTTGAGTCCCCACAGAAAATATTTCATTAGGCTTTAGTGAATTAGCCAAAAACTGAACTGTTCTCTGGGTGAGGGCGGATTCACCTGCCCAGGGCTCTGCTCGTGGCCACTTGCCTACCTGGGAAGGATGCTTTGGCATTTTTTGAGAGGAAGAAGGCCAAGTAAGGTTAAGGCAATACCAGCAAGCTTGTCCTGTCTGCTGACACAGAAAGCTTCTATGCCTTCTTATCTTGTTTTTGGCCTCACTCAGGTACAGTAACCTCCTGCTAGTCCAGCTGTGATCAAAACACTCACCCCAGCCTCCATCCTGAGCCTCCCAGCCCCAGCTAGGATTTGAACTCATGGTCCCAAGAGCAGGATGGATTAGCATTCAAGGGCTCCCACGCTGGCTTCATCAAAGCTTTTCTATGCACATCTCCATTATGTGAACAGCTCTGTTAACCAAACCTATTATCTTTCCCCCTTGGTTTTCAACTTGAGAAAGGGAAAGCAACTTCTTTAATGGCCCACAGATTGATGATTAACATTTTACATGTCCCTGCTGCTAAGTAAAAGAACTGCTTTGTGGACAGTGAAAATGCCTAGGAGAAGGAAGCGGGAGTCAACTTGGTTTATTAAGTTGTGCTGCTTCATTAATCACAATCTTTTTTTATGGCAGAGCTTAAAGGCCCATCCATTGTACTTCTCGGGAATGGGGTAGATCAAAACCAAGTGCTTTTAGTGCACCTTTGACATCTGGCATAGCAGCCGGCTATCTGCGATATTGCTCTCAAGCAGTATGGGGAGCTGCATTTACTGTGACCATGCTGGCCCCTCTGATTTAAGCTACTGCAGAGGGCAATGAATTACCTTAAAGGAGCTCCACTGCAGAACTCCAAGTTTTATGCTGGACCCCTGCCGGCTTCCCCACTTTATGAGTATGAACAATCAGACAATTGAACTGATTTGACTTTGCCACTCATGGAGTTTCATTGCTGCGAACCTGGGGATGTAATGATGGCAATGCCATGCTAAGTGCCGCTCTGACTAGCAGCAGTGCCTGCTGCCCATTCAAGTAGGGCACCCATTCTTTTTAGCTGAAAACTGCTCTGATTTGCAGCAAGGGGGAAAAGAGATCCCATGCAATCAGATTAACTCAACTCTGAATGTTATTTTCATTTAACACTGTGGAACCAGGCAGTGTCCCAATTTTTTTTTTAATGGTAAACTCATTAAAAGGCAGGGTTCTTTTGCAAGTAGTCATATAAAACTGATGTGGAAGGCACCTGCCAAGTCCTGATACAGATTGCAGATACATACATTCATAGAAACTTACATATATAACACACATATACACCTACTCCGTAGACAGGCTCAGGCTGTCTTATACAAAGAATCAGCACCATAAATATTTATTGAATTGATTAATTAATCCAAGATGATAAAACATTTCCCCATCTGGGGACAAAAATTTCATTGACTTTTGCAACAATAAGTGCTAAAAGGCAATAAAATGCTATTTACCAGATTTCAGGGAAAAAGTTAAAATTTATTGTCCAAGACTCCTATACTCTGCCAATTTCTTGTTACTATGTGTAAATGCAAAAAAAAAAAAAAAAAAAAAATCCAAATAAGACAGCAAAAGAATAGTAACTACATGGTTTTCCTAGGTAATGAAAAAAAGACTATTTTCAAAGACATTTATCAGACCACTGAAAGATGAATCAGACACAAAGAAAGGAGGAAATAATAATTGATAGGGCTTGCTATGTGCTGGGCACTCTTCTGGGCACAAATGTTAATTCATTCAGTTATTTTTGTGCAAACCAATGAGGTGTAGCTACAATTATTATTCCCCAGTTCCAGTGAGGAAGCTGAGGTGTAAAGAAGTTCACTTTCTTGCACAAAACCATCTATCCAGTAAAAGGTAGGGCCAGGATTTGAATCCCAGCATTTGGGCTTCAAATTTTGCACTCTTAACCCTTACACTGTGCTGCCTCTAATAAGACTTTAAACATAATCAATAAATTAATATTGAATTAATTATCAAGTGAGGCAATCTAAATTATTGCTTCACTTACTATTTACAAAATTGAATGCTAAACAAGGAAATTATTTTTGTTCCATGTGATATGCTGCAAAACCCAAGAAAAAGATAACAAAGACAAAGGAAGTAGAGTAACTCATCTTTTAAGCAAAGATACTAAACACATGGCTTAAAATAAAAAAATAAAACATAATTGTTTTGACTTTGAAATTGATGATATATGACTATAGGCTTAAGCACACTCTTAAAGAAAAGAAAGCCTTACTGTAACCACTCATAAAATATTTAAAAGAATGTCTAGCTATAATTCAGATCAAACATCTATGAAAGGCATCTAAAAATACTGGATAAAGACATAAGATAAAATATAAGAATCTCTAGCAAACATATTATGACTTAGGATTAATAGGATCCAAAGATAGCTATGTAGAATAAAGTAGAGAGAAAATAAAACTATAGAAATCAGTCAATGTAACAATCATTTATAGTAATAAATATAATGAGTTTAAATTTCCCCGTTAAAAGTTATTACAGACTAAGTTTTTAAAGCATCCCACCAAATAATACATAGATAACTCTCACACATCTACTGTATCCCTGAACACAAGATCTCACATCTCCCTTTTTTTGAGATAATGTCTGGCTTTGTCACCCAGGCTGGAGTGCAGTGGCACGATCTTGGCCCACTGCAATCTCCACCTCCCCGGCTGAAGCCATCCTCCCACTTCAGCTTCCCGAGTAACTGGGACTACAGGCTTGCACCACCACACCTGGCCAATTTTTGTATTTTTGTAGAGACAATGTTTCACCATGTTGCCCAAGCTTGTCTTGAACTCATGAGCTCAAGCCATCCGGCCACATTAGCCCCCGCAAAGTGCTAGGATTACCAGCGTGAGCCACAGCGCCCAGCATCTCACATCTCTTTTGAAAAGGATTTAGAAAATTAAAAAAGGAAATAGGTGGTGA
>CAUYLG010022542.1:0-20210 GCA_963573385.1 Cacajao melanocephalus | reverse complement strand
AAGGTTCTTAGTTTCTTTGCATTGGGTTAGAATGTTTTGTTTTAGCTCAGAGAAGTTTGTTATTTCCCATCTTCTGAAGCCTGCTTCTGTCTGCCTGTCAAAATCATTCTCCGACCTGCTTTGTTCCCTTGCTGATGAGGTGTTGTGATCTCTCTGGAGAGGAGAGGCATTCTAGGCTTTGATGTTTTCATCCTTTTTGTGCTAGTTGCTTCCCATCTTAGTGGATTTATCTATCTTTGATCTTTGAAGTTGGTGATTTCAGGTGGGATCTCTGAGTGGACGTCTTTTCTGTTAAACTTGGGGTTTTTTCTCTTATATGAGGCATTTTTTTTAACACCGGTGTCAGTATGTCACTTTAGACGGTCTGTCTGTTGTCTGCCTGTGGAGACGCTGCTGGGCTGCCTCGGTCTCAGCCAGGCTGCTGTTTACTCTTTGCCTGGTTTTTGCTTATGCCGGTGGGATTAGCCCCGCCTTCCCAATGACGGGCTTCTTTCCCTCTGCAGAGCCCGCTGCTCCCGGATGGAGCTCTGCCTCATGTATTAACTGCGAAACTCTCCCTCCAGAGAGATTCTGTTTGCTGGATCTTGTGAGGGTGGGACCTGTCTGTCCGTATTTCCCTCCCCGCTTTCAACTTTCCCTTCTTCTGTGGGATGGGCAGTTCCTGCTTGCACACCTTCTCAGTGTTAGTCCAAGTCTCTGCCCTTGTCTGCACTGACAAGGCACCAGTCTGGCTGGGGCTGCCAGCCTGGGCTGTTGCCCAGGTCTTCAACTCGGGGCGGTTCTCAGTCAGGTGGCGTTTTCCTGGGCTGTGTGCTGCCGAAGTCACAGAGTGAAGTACAGTATCTGAATCGAAGTACCAAGGAAGTGAAGCCCCCCGATCCTCCGTGCCAGATACACTTCCCAGGTGGGGCAGTACCCTGCCTTGCCTTGGCTCGCCCCCTTTGGGTTGCTTTTGCCACACTTTTTTGGGGGCTAGCCCCACTGATCAATCAGTTCCTTTGCAAAGAACCCAGTACCTCGTTCGGAGATGCAGATATATCTCTGGTTCTCTGTCTCACTTGCCCGGAGCTGCACTCCAGAGAAGCTCCCTTTCAGCCATCTTGGTCCCCCCTCCAATTTGTTTCTGCTTTTGAAGAGTGAGGCTTTTCAGCTGTGCTGAAGTAAAAAACGGGAGGTAGCTCCTGCCTGTGGTCTGGTGGACCATCCCTGCTTACCTGCCTGTACACCCTTGCAACAACCTCTAGCACCGTTTCATGGTGCTCTCCAGAACTCCCTTTCTAGGATGTCTCTGCTTTGTGTTCAAAAGAAACAATACTGTTCACCATGAGGACACGTCAGAAACCTAGAAAGATTTCTAGAAAGAGGCTATAACTGGAGCAGGATTGGGATCAAAGGATGGAGGGAAGTGGTCTTTTTTCAACTACAGAAGTAACATCCAGTGTGTCAACCATGTTTCTATGGAAAAGTGCATATGTGTGTACACACACATATACAGCTGTAGATCAGCTCTAGCTGCTGTGAGATAGGCCGTGTTTTGTGTCTGGTATTTTTCAAACAAGTGTCACAGTGATGGACAAGGTTCTGTCTGCTTTTCTGCCCTTCATTTTTATTCTTTCTTCCTTCACCTCCACCTCCTCCTCCTTTCTCCTTATCTTTTATTTCTTCTTCTTTATCATCTTTGTGTCTTTGACTTAATTTCTCTCTCTCTCTCTCTCACCTCCTTCCTCTCTTTTTCTTCCTCCTCTCCTTTTTACTCTTTTCATTCTCTCTTAACAGCTCCAACCCTCTTGTGGTTATCCACATCATTCAAGCTTTCCCCACCCCTCCAGATATCTATATTCAGCTAATCCTTGCAGAGTCCTTCCCGCATTATGTCTCCTCTTTTCTGTGGTCATTATTTCCTCCGAAATCTGAACCAGTTTCCATGATTTCCCCAACCTCAAATATTCCCAGTGTTCTTATTAAAGTAATCCTTGCAAACCTTCTGGTCCTTTGCACACATCACCCAAAATTTTTACAGGGCCTATCTGGTAACTTGTCACCTTTTGCTTTAACTGTTGCTATGTCAATACTGACTACAATTATCATTTTCTCCTGCTGTACTTTAAAGTCTTCCTGGTTGAAGCCATGTGTCCTTTACCAACAGGCCAGAGGAAGGGGAACCAGGTCCTTTCAGGAAAGTGCATGGGAGATGCCTCTCTCCCATCATGTCCCCTGACTCCCAAGTGTAATTATGATCTCCCCATGGAAGTGCCAGGCACGTAGAGGGTGCTCTTCCTGCTGCCTATGCTTCTGGTAGACAGAGCCCTGGCAAGGTCATCAGGAGGGCTGGGATTTAGAGCTTTGACCTTAACTCGGGGTCTGATATCAGGGATGTCATTTCCTCACTCTGATGTACTAATTTTTTTTTATTAATACATTCATGAGAGGCCCCTCAGACACCTGCAAATTAGTATCACACTCCCCTAGGTTCTCTAGCAAGATATCCTGGGAGGAAAACCTCTGAATTTTATTTCCAGCTGTTGCTCAAGGAAGGGACTGTTTCCAAAGAAAACCACGGTAATATACAGGAGAGCTTTTCTATGTCTCTTTTTCTCCTTTGTTTCATTTCCCCCTCTCTCTTTTAATGGCATCTTTTTTTTTTTTTTTTACTTTAGGTTCTGGGGTACATGTGGAGGTCATGCAGGGTTGTTGCATAGGTGCACACATAACCAGGTGGTGCCTCTATTTCCCCTTTGCCTATATCCAGCATTTCTCCCCATGTTGTCCCTCCCCTCCCCTAGCTCCCTGCAACTGTCCCCTGTGCATGATGCTCCTCTCCCTGAGTCCACATGTTCCCATTGTTTAACACCCGCCTATGAGTGAGAATATGTGGTGTTTGGTTTTCTGTTCTTATGTCAGTTTGCTGAGAATGATGGTTTCCAGATTCATCCAAGTCCCTACAAAGGACATGAACTCATCATTTTTTATGGCTGTGTAGTATTCCATGATGTATATGTGTCACGTTTTCTTTGTCCAGACTATCATTCATGGGCATATGGGTAGGTTTCAGGGCTTTGCTATTGTACACAGTGCTGCAATGAGCATATGTGTGCCTGTGTCTTTATAGTAGAACGATTTATAGTTCTTTGGGTATATACCCAGTAATGGGATTGCCGGGTCAAATGGAATTTCTATTTCTAGAACCTTGAGAAATCGCCACACTATCTTCCACAATCAGAATATTTAAAAGTTGCCTCCCTTAAAAGAAATGCAGTGAGAGAAGAGAGGGAAAGAAATAATTCAAGTATTTAGGAACACAATTTTCTTGTGCAGGCTCTTTACTCTCTTATCAATGGAATCTTATTGTTCTCTTGCTCCCTAAAAATCAAGATCCAGAGTCTGGAAGGGGATCTTGATAGTTCTATTTTTACTTTCAGTGCTCTACGTCAGAGAACAGCGTCTGGCTAGAGAAAAAGTAGCAGTTTTCCAGCCACCATTCAGACACTAGGCAGAGGGTGATATCCTTCAGAAACACGTATCTGCTTCACCAAGAGGACATCATAAAGGGTTTGGGAGGCTCTTGGGGCTGCTTTGAAACAGAAGTTCAAAGATTCTTTGCATTTGAGCTTTATTTATA
The DNA here is from genome assembly GCA_963573385.1 of Cacajao melanocephalus. Taxonomy (NCBI): domain Eukaryota; kingdom Metazoa; phylum Chordata; class Mammalia; order Primates; family Pitheciidae; genus Cacajao; species Cacajao melanocephalus. Next base: position 16,591 of record CAUYLG010022542.1, on the reverse strand, counting down.
TTCCCTAATATTAACCACTCCCCTGTCCTTGGTGCTTTTTCATTAGTGGGAGTGCAATCTATGTCTTGGTTTATCATCAGTAAAGCAAACACTTGGTTGTTTATTAAACCAAACCTTAAAACAAACTTCCCTGTGGTTACTCACCGAGGTACTAAGTCTAGTATTACTGGAAAATTTTAAATCCACATAAAGCTCCTAAACTTCAGCTTTCTTGTTTATAAAACTGTAATTCTGGAGCATAAAACACATTTGTAAATTCCATTTTGCAAAATACCAAGGTTCCTTTTTAGGTGCTTCAATTATGACAGCACCCAAAGAGTCTCCCAGAACACTTTCCCCAAAGCAGCTCTGCCTGTGTCCATTTTAAGATTGCATTTAATAATATGACTCCACTGTTTAAAGTTTGAAAATATTAGACTAGAATATCCCTAAGCTTCCTTCCAGTTTAGGTATTCTTTTATTCTATTAGTTCATTGGGTACTGTTTAACCAGAGAACAGAAGGCTAACATGTGACTTAATTCATGTATTCAATAGTTCCCCCCATTCATGAAAGAGAAGCTTGGCTTTTTCAAGTGCATGGAGGGCCAATATGAAAGAAATAGGTTTAGACTAAAAGAGGTACCTTTCCATTTGAATTTAAGGCAAAGACATGACCATCATGATGGTGAACAAGAAAAATGGAGTAGGTATCATCAGCCTGGAAGAATTGGAAAACTGCTTTTCATCTGTGGAGTCAATTACTTTGAGAAGTGCATCCTGGCCACATGATGAGAGGTCAGTAACTTTTAAGAAACTGATAGAGGACAGAGATAGTTCATATTCAAGGATTAATCTAAAACCTAAATGAAGAGGCAGCTCACTACAGTCTGATATTTCTCTGGAGTTCATTAACGTTGTCTGGACACAAATAACACAGGCACGCTTTATTCATATGCAAAACAGATACACAGTAGTGGTTCTCCACATTGGCGGCAAATCAAAATTACCTGGAGAGCTTTAAAAAACACTCACGTCTGGGACCCACCCTAGACCACTCAAATGAGAATCTGTATAGGGAGTAACTTTTTGTGGGGGCTGCAAATCATACCATAGGTTTTTCGTAACCAAGGAGAGAAGTTACAGCCCAGGCTGGCTTTAGTATTTTGTATAAAAGAGCAAGAAATCCGCTGGGAGGCAAGTTGCAGAGAATGATGCAGAAAGCTGTGCGAGGGAGTGTCTGGGTGCTGGGAGAAGAAAATGAAACAAGTGCTGGTTTAGTTGATGATCAGGGAAGAGTATAAGGGAAATGGTAAGAAAATATAGGAAAGGACATCAAAAAAGAAGAGAGTCCTTGGAAAAGTAATACAAGTATTGTGAAGAGGCTACTTTGTTAGATGGTGGCAAAGGAGGGGCAACCAAAACTTGAGACAGGGGAAAATGAGCGGACACCGGAAAGCAGCTTCACCATGAGAGAGCAAGGCATGGAATGTTGAAAGAGAAGACGGGTGAAGCAGAGGAAAAACTGAAGGTGGGCCTTGCCTGGTCCCAAGCCAGTGAAGGGAGTAAAAGCTGATGTAAAACAGAGTGCTGCCCAGTGATCAGGTTGACCTCTGTGCTGGAGACAAACAAGCTGCCTTGAGAGTAAGCCAGTGAGTTGAGAGACTTGTTAAAGAAAAGGGGACAGAGTTAAATGTCTCCTCAGGAACCAAGAACCTGATGCCAAGGAAATAACTAAGGAATAACACCTATTGTGTCACTTGTGTGAAGAGATCCTAACAAGAAAAGACAGATGGTTTCGAAGTGCCAGCTGCTCTGAACTTACCAAGAGAGGAGGAAGGTGGGTGATTTCAAAGCCTCCTGAAAGAAAAAGGCTTGAGACAGCCTTGTCTAAGCCCAAGGAAGGAGCAGCATTCTCAAGCTTATAATTTAGCAGAGAGATAAATGTGTTTTTGGCACTTTCTCAAGGAGTTCAAGCTTCTCCCGTAAGCTGGTCTTTGCGAATATGGAAAAACGGATTTGTTGGCTCTATTTTCTAGGGAAGATGCTTACCCCATGAAACTGCCTTTCTATAAAGGGCTTTCATTATTCCTCCTGGAATTTCCTTACAAAACTGAAAGTTATAGGTAGCTTAATGTGGTATGAAGTTATACTAAAGTGGGAATAAATGGACATTTTTAGCCCTGATTTGCCTTCTTTAAAGGGAATTTCCTGAGCCTTTCCTTTAGACACTAGGACATGGAAACAGTGTGGGCTTGGATTCAGTCTTGTTTCCTCTGACCTTGGCTACCTTCTTTTCCTTCCATTTGCCCTGATAGGTACTTCCATTCATTTGCCTTGAAAGCTACCTCCTGTCACTAACGTGTCAGAGATCAGTGGTTCTTCACTACTTATATCTATCTTTCGCTTACAACACTACTAAGTAAAGTTCTCCAGGAAGCAGATTTCTTATCCTGATCTCAAATAGATGAATTTCAGAGCATCCTAGAAACCACAGTACAGGTGTACATTAACACAAGCCCGTGTATATGCACCTTCTGGGAAAAACATCCTCAGCTTTCAAGACTCCAATAATAGCTTCTGCGGCTATTGTTCCAAGTGAATAACAGTATCTGCAGTTGGCCTGAGAGTTATTATAGATTCTATTTCATGAGAATTAATGAGGTTGAGTCCCCTATTGGAAAAAAATTAAAAGACTGATTGAAAGAAGTTAAGAATAGGACCCATTGACTCTTCATGTGTCAAAGAAAAACGCTCCAAGTTTCTGACAGACACGGTACAGGCTTCTTTATGACTTTTCTATATAGGCCTTCCTGAGCTTTTTATTTCAGAGAATAAGTTCTTGCTGATCTGGTCACAAGATGTTGTCAAAAACATATTCATTTTCTCCTGAAATTTGAGCATGAAATACATAGTTTGTCTCTCTCTATTCAGGGGTTCTGATACTAAAGATAGGGAATGGCAGACAAAACTCTTTAGCATAGTAAGTGAAGAAGATTAAGTGGAATAGTTAAAAAAAAAAACATAAAAGCAATAATTATCACTTAGAACAATGTTCTTCATCTTAGTCTTTCAGGGCTATTGTTACATAATGTTAAGTATAGCTTTCTTTCCTATAACAAACTTTTAAATTTGAAATAGAATTTCTTTTCCTCACAGCATTTTGTCCTCACTTTCCTATGACAGGACAGAGGGGGCCGGGGAGCAGTGCTAGAAGTGAACAGGCTGGAGCTACCATGAGTGTGTTAAGGAAGCTTTGAAAGAGAACAAGCAAATTCGAACACTTAGAGCAGCTCAAACGCTTGGTTACCTATTTTGACTTTTGTCTGGCTCATTACTGTGGTCCAGCACCACGAGCTTTCGTAAGGGTCTGAGATCCCCAAAGCAAGCAAAGCAGAATAGCCCTGTTATGGGAATATAGAAGAGACTCCTATGCCTTACTCAAAGAATATTCTGCATTAACTAATAGACTTACCTCGAGTTCAGTTTACTCATACCAGTTACCAATGTGGAAGCTCAGATCAGAAATTCCTATCACATGAGGTCCAGTCCATGCTCACTGCCTTAGTGGAAACTAGATACTAAATGTGATCAAACTGTATCTCTGCAGGACTTTCCTTATCTTCTTGGTGACAGATGGTATAATAAAACCATCTTTCTATTCTTAGAACAAACCGTGCTCGGTCACTATGAATACAGTTGTCCCCCAGTATCTCCAAGAAATTGGTTCCAGAACTCCACAGGCTATTTTTGGCTATTTTAAAAGGCTTTTTAAAACTGCCTTGTGCATTTTTAACAAGGATTCAAATTTGGATCAAAATTCCATTCCACCAAAATCTGAAGATGCTCAAGTCCCTCATGTAAAATGGAGTATTTGCATATAACCTACACACATCCTTCCATATAATCTCTCATTATTTATAATACCTAATACAATGTAAGTGTCATGCAAATAGCGGTTACACTATACGGCTTTTATCTGCATTATTTTTTGTTTTATTCGGATTTTTATTGGGATTTTTTGTGAATATTTTTGATGCATGGTTGGTTGAATCTGCAGATGCAGAGCCCACAGAAAGAGAGGGCTGACTATATATTGGCTGGCACACATATTCAATCTTACCCTGCTAACTACGTTGCTAATAATGTAAAGCTGCCTCACTTTTGGTCTACCTCAGTTTACCAACTTCTAACTTTTCCAAAGGGAGGAATTTAGAAGCAACATTTTTCACGTTTTAAATTGTAATCTAGATGTGATATTTAACATCTTCCTGATTTGGGGGTAAGAATTCAGGCTTACTCTAAACCCGAGAGTGTCTCACATGAACATTATTTTTCCTTTCTCTATCCCCAGGGCTAACTTCCCTGCTGTAATTCTTTTTCTCTTTCAGGCCTCAACCTTTCTTAAGATTCTCCTCTCAGGATAAGAAACCTCTATCTTCAGTCTCTTCTTGAGTGCTAATAATGATGCTTCAGGCTACGGTCAATGGAGTTCATGTCTCTGATTTCTGCCTGTACTGCTGTGGTGGAAGTTTAAGGTTGGCCCCAGTAGGTCTTTCAACTCCATTTCTACACCTCAATTATGGCATCAATAATTCATACCTTTTTTAAAGGCAAATATGTTACTACTGTTACTTTTGTCAACTGTGCAATCTAGACTCAAGCCTTAGGATGAAAGGGTCACTTCAGGGACTGATGCTTGCTGTAAAAGTGGTGCATTCACCAACTTATCTTTACCCGAGCTTTCTGGAATAAATAGGATGGCTCAGGTAGTCTCTGACACCAAAGTGTATTCTTCCATAGCAGTGTATAGGTAGTTTAAGAGAATATTTTGCCCTGCCAAGTGAATGTAAGGCAGAGAATGGGAAAAGTAATTATGTCTTCACAACAATTCATTGAGTACCAGATCAATGAATAAATCTCTCACGGGCTTACCCTGTTCCTGATATCTGGCCAGCTTTCCTGTATTCTCACCTTCTTATCTGTCTAGATTCTTCTGTTTCAGAAGCCATACTCTCCTCTTATCTGTCTTTCCAAGTTATGATTTATAATTATGCCAAAGGCTTGGAATCAAGCCAGAGTAGGACTAATGAAAACATAAGAGCAGAACTCAACCTCCCAAGGAGTTGAAAATGGCCCTTTTTGGCTATTTTAAAAGGCTTTTTAAAACTGCCTTGTGCATTTTTAACAAGGATTCAAATTTGGATCAAAATTCCATTCCACAAGCCTCTCAATGGGCAGTGGTTTAATATGACATTTGTGGGCCTGTTTTTCTGTATAACCTATACCAAAATTGATCAAAACTGGCTGCTTATTATACAAGGTATAATCTTCCACTCATATGTTTTATGCTTACTCAAGAAACACAAGCCATTCAGAATTACATTCATAGTTTACAGATCCAAGACATACATTTGCTTGTCATTTACCTTCTTAGTATAGACTACTAAAAGAGAAAATAGATAAGGGACTTAAAGTTTATTCTTCGGCTTCTGTGGATTCTGCAGATGTCCACAGCTCTCTACCTGCTGTCCATCCTAAAATAGCAGTCAATGAGTACTTAGGGTTCTCACATAAGAATCTGAATGGCACTGTGCACAGAGAGTAGAAAAGGTCTACATTGCCTTGTCTTCACTCTCAATCAAGGCACAACCTTCCCAATATGTTCAACAATGTTCTGTTAAATGGTTTTCCAACTGTGGATCCCCCTGTAAGGAATTAATTAGCAATGGTACTAAAGTTTTATTTTTACTCATACGGTATTATATAGAAACTGGCTACCCCTTCATCTGAATGAATTCAATCTAGAATGCATATACTACTCTTTCTTCCCTCACTCCCTCCTCAAAAAAATACTTTGGTAATTTGTAAGGTGTGTCAGTCACTGGTTGAATCTGCCTAAGCATTGTCAAGGAATTAGTCTTTAACCATGGAAATGATTTGGATTCTAGACTATCTCTAAGTTAGACATAAAAGCAACAGCTTCTCTATAGAGATGCCAATTTGAGCTTGTCATTATCTGCCAGTGTTATCTGATGACTCTGTACTCCTGTCCTAGTATCTGTTCCTATCCCAAATATCAAAAATTAAACACTCTTCTCATCCCCTTAGAGTTTTGTGTTTTGTACAGAATCAACTGCTTCCCCCAGCTTGTTAAGAACACTACAATTCTCAGTATAGAAGACTGCTCAAGACCAATTGTTCTGGTCTCAGTAGGGCCCTCCATATCCACTGGAAGAAAAGCAGACCTTCCCTAACTGGATAGGAAACGTTTTCCCTCTTACTGTCTTATGCAATTGGGAGTTTTTCCACTTAATTTTTCTGAGTCCTCTCTCCATCTAGGAAAACAATGACTGACTTGGGGTTTGAGTGACCTGAAGCTTACTCTTTGCTGTGGAACTATGCCCTCAACTCTACTGAGGGGAAGAAATCTCATTCATCAAATGAATCAAACATACATTCCATACATAAAGAGCTTAGCTCTTCCACAATCTTACTCAACAAATCATAGTCCAGGTAAATTGCACATTGCAAATACTGTGGTTTCATAAAGCCTAATTCCATTAGTCACTGGAAGTCTTTCCTGATATGACTGTTCATGCTGAAGAAAACCCTCTTGAAAACATACATGCTGTTTTATCTTTGCCAGCCATGGAGATATCAGAACTGTTCCTTAATCTTAACATAGAGGCATTGACTTCTCCTGTTATAGTTTGAATATGTCCCCCAAAGTTCACGTGTTAGGAACTTAATTGTTATTGTAACAGTATTAAGAGGGAAAGCCATTAAGATGTGATTAGCCCATGAGGGGTCTATCCTCATGAAGAGACAAATGCTGTTACTGAGGAAGTGGATAACTTATCACAAAGCAGGCTCTGGTAAAAGAGTACAGCCCAAATCTCTCTACCTCACATGTTTACGTGTCCTCTGCCACGGGATAATGCAGAAAGAAGGCTCTTATAAGATTTAACCCTTAAACTTAGACTTTGCAACCTCTAGACACATGAACCAAATAAATCTATTTTATTAATTACTCATTCTGTGGTAGTCTGTTAAAGCAACAGAAAATGAACTAAGACATCTACCCAAACACTTTCATTATATGTTTAGATACTATTGATAGACATATCACTTTGAACCTGGAAAATGTGCTATTTCAACAAGCTATTTCAATTATATGTTTTGTAATAGTACTTGGATATTGCTTTGAAATATGTCAAATGTCAGCTTCTTTCCAAATAAAGTGTGAAAGTCTTGGTAATACAGCAACTTACAACAACTCACTTGGGAAATTCTGATCTTACTGAATTAATATCATAGTTTCAACCTTAGAATAATGAGCTTGAGTTTTCTTAGATACTGATTATCACTGAAAAGTCACTTGAAGAAAAATAACTTTTTAAAAATATTTGATGTTATGAATTAATATTTCTTACATCTCAACAAAAGAAAAAAATTGAGTAGCTTTTCTTTTGGACAGCCTGAAAATTTGGTTCAGACAATCTGGTTCACACCATACAAGTTATGGCACATTATATTTCAAGACATATGAGTAGGTATGTTTCTAACTTTTACTTTTATTCAATACTGTATCAAGATTTAGAAGAACTGCTGGCTAACAGCCTTTTTCTGTGAACAAAATAATATGCATTGGCTTGCAGAAGCAACCTCTTGCTCATCTAGCAATACTGTAAAATGCTTCAGCCCTAGCTAAAGCTTAATACTTACCTCTACATATCTTTCCATGCCTACATTGTGTCTCACAATGGTTCAAACACATAGGAAATGAAATAACAACTCTTGTTATATGCCATGAGTTTTCAGTAATAAACAAAAGTCACAAAGAGTTCTCCCCCCATAAAGCTTACTGATAGCTAATTTGTACACTGAACCTCAGTGGTTTTTCTCACACTAACAAGATAGATCTGAAACTACAAATGTTACTTGTTCACTGACTTTATCATTGATAAGTGATCTACTGCTAGTAACCCATCTTAATTTCTCTCTGAGCATAACTGCTTCCCACTAACTCACTACTGATCCTACAAAGTTCTTAACAGTAGGGACACTCATCTGTTTTTCCTATGCAGGGTGTATGTAAGGGACTCTGGTTTCAGATTTTCTACCTCTCAGGACAAAATTTAATAATTTCATGCTAGAAAACATTATTATTTTTGCCTGGAAAGACGCAAATGGCCTACCAGAATGTTGTGCCTTAACTGAAAATAGTGTAAAAGCTTCTGAGACTTTATGCAAACTTCTGGACAAATAAGGAGCTGTAGGCAAACTGCCAATCCAACAAAACTCAATTCATATTTTTATTTCCACTTTTTTGGCTGCTTGAATTAAGTAATTACTCATTCTCTTGCCTCAGCACATAAACACTAGCATCTTATATTTGCATTCAAGGACTGTTAAATATTTCTTAATGATGTTCTAACTTGTAGGATTTCATCTTCATCATATCAATTTATTTAATTGGCAATAACAATAACAGGCATACTTTAGTTGTATCTGGGTGCCTTCATGTATGGATGATGACTGTCTCCAAATGTCTTGATATGGTTTGGCTGTGTCCCCACCCAAATCTCATGTTAAACTGTAGTTCCCATAATCCCCACATGTTGTGAGAGGGAACTGGTGGAAGGTAACTGAATCGTGACAGCTGTTACACCCATACTGTTCTCATGATAATGAATACGTTCTCATGAGATCTGATGGTTTTACAAGGGGCTTTTCCCCCTTTGCTCAGCAGTTATCCTTCCTGCCGCCATGTGAAGAAGGACATGTTTTAGATGTTTTTGGACGAAGTGTTAGGAGAACTGTAGAGACTAAAGCAAGGCTTTTATTGCTTTCTCAACAGTCCTATTTTTATACAACGAAGAGTTTCTAGGATCCCTGATGTTTGAGATCTATGCCTTCCTTGAGCTCTCAAACTAGAAAAGTGATAAAATTAAGACAGAACATTTCCTAATTGATCATTGCCTTGAGATCACAGATGTGGCAAAGCCATGGAAACTTCTTTCTCAAACAGGACTGGGAAGCAGATGCTCATATTCAAGCCTTGTATGATCCCCTATAAATTCTTGATTTCTTACCCAAAAGGGAGAAAAGTATTCTCTACAAAATCAATGCTGTTAGAATGAAGCTATCCATCAAAGGCCTCTATCCTTACCTTTTTCAATGGGTAGAAGACAGATTTATGTCTTAGCTACCTCTTTTACAAACGATACATTCTTAGAGTATGGATATTCTGTCTAATTAAGTATGCATCCATCTTCAGAAGAACCATATAATATGGAAGTAAAAAGCTATCTTTCTATGACTGGGCTGAATTTTACTTTAAAAAAGATATATATACATTGTGATCACTTCTGTTTATTTCAATAGGTTTTTTTTTGCTGGGGGGGAACAGGTGGTGTTTGGTTTAAGCTCTTTGGTGATTTCTGAGATTTTGGTGCACCTATCACCCAAGCAGTGTACATTGTACCCAATGTGTAGTCTTTTATCATTCACCCCCTCCCACCCTTTCCTCTGAGCCCCTAAAGTCCACTGTAACATTCCTATGCCTTTGTTCTCATAGCTTAGCTCCCACTTACCAGTGAGAAATTACGATATCAGCTTTTCCACGCCTGAGTTAATTCACTTAGAATAGTGGCCTCCAGTTTTATCCAGGTTGCTGCAAATGCTATTATTTTGTTTCTTTTTATGGTAGAGTAGTATTTCAAGGTATGTATATGCCACATTGTCCATATCCACTCTTTGATTGATGGGCATTTGGACTGGGTCCATATTTTTGCAAAGGCGAATTGTGCTGCTACAAACATGAGTGTGCAAGTATCTTTTTCACATAATGATTTCCTTTCATCTGAATACACACCCAGGAGTGGGACTGCTATGTAGATTGAATTCTAGTTCTTTAAGGAATCTCCACACTATTTTCCATAGTGGTTGTACTAGTTCACATTCCCATCAACAGTATAAAAGTGTTCCCTTTTTACCACATCCATGGAAACATCTATTATTTATTTATTTATTTATTTTACTGTGGCCATTCTTGCAAGAGTGAGGTGGTATTGCATTGTGGTTTTGATTTGCATTTCCCTGATAATTAGTGATATTGAGCATATTTTATATGTTTGTTTGCCATTTGTGTATCTTCTTTTGAGAATTGTCTATTCATATCCTTAGTCCACGTTTTGATGGGATTGTTTTGTTGTTACCAATTAGTCTGAGTTCCTTGTAGATTCTGGACATTAGTCCTATGTTGGATGTGAAGATTTTCTCCCACTATGTAGGTTGCCTGTTTACTCAGTTGATTATGTCTTCTGCTGTGCAGAGAAGATTATTAGCTTAAGTCCCATCTATTTATCTTCGTTTTTATTGCATTTGCTTTGGTTTCTTGGTCATGAAGTCTTTGCCTAAGCCATTGTCTAGAAGGGTTTTTCCAGATTTTATATATAATTTGATTATGCATATAATGCAATTTAATTATGTATAATCTGATTATAATCATATACATACACACTCCAACTGGAGTTGAAATACTTAGAATATATGAGACTGAATTATATAATCAAATATTCATAATCAATTTATATATCAAATCACATATATGATCAGATCATATATATTATCTGCATATAATGCTAACATTTTATACATTTCTAACATTCACTAATGATCTCATTTTAAATTGTTGTTAACTCACTTTAATATGAGGACATCACCAACTTCATAAAATAAATTAGGCCTCTAGATCCTTCCTACTGTAACAGCCTTCACCCTCAGGCCAACAAACCAATGTACAGATTCTGTCAAAGCTAAATAAAATCATTCCTGTAATACATAAATATTAGGGGAAAATAACCAAAAGTATAGATCTACTGCAATCTGGAGTAGGATCAAAACTCAATCAAATAACATGTAGAAGCCTCCTCTTACAATAGTGGAATATGGTAAATTTTTTGTTTCAAAAACTCATTCTTAAATTATCCAATAACTAACCATCCAAGAATAATTGTTTTCTGTTGTACATTCAGTCTCTTTTGTAGCTCCAAAATTATTACTAGTGAATCATGACCTGCTTTTGGCACATGGCCTTCTTTTGGCACATGGCCATCTTGTTGCAGCAGCAGACGAGGAAATAAGGCTCAACACACCCTGTGTTCAAAGTTGAGTAGTAAGAGTCTGTTTTTCTCATTTTTAGTGATGATGTCTAAGTAGGTTACAAAAAACAGCAAACTTGACAAACCTTATTATTACTGCCCTTCTGCCATTCAATTAATAGGTTTGCTGTCACTTCCTCTTCTGCCTGTATATCATCTAAATCCACCAAAAGGTCAACTCTAAGTATTGGAATGCTGTAACTTGACAAGAATTATTATTACTCTGTTTAAATGGGGCTTCTTTTACTCTCTGATCATCAAATGACCTCATATCTGTACTCATTCTTGTGTTTCTGCTTTCTAATAACACTTCTGTATAAATTGATGTAATATGAGTAACCCCAAAGGCGTAGAAAGAGACAGGTATTTGAATACAAGTATTTTATTTCAGAATTGATGCCAAAGATAATTGTGAAAGGAGAAAGAAAATGATGAGAAAAACTCAATGTAAGAATATATTTTTAAGAAGAGCAATCTCGCCAGTTAGGTGTCTTATCTGATCAGAATCTTCAGAGACTGATAGAAGATACATCCCAATACAGTTTGTCTACTGGGGACTAGAATATTGATCCACTGACTCCTGTCTCTAAATGGTCAAAATTTCACCCCAATGTTATTAACTTCATACTTCTGTGCTATATTTGCTTCATGGCACATCAGGGTCACTTGGTGTCAGAAGGCCCAGGAGCAGAAAGCAGAAAGATGCATGGCATGTAACCTGAAGTAATGGCTATTGTGCTATCAACAACAAGTAATTCTGAGTTTCCACAAATGTCTACTACAAATGAGGTCAAGGAACAAGAGAGATTGACAGGGAGCACCAGGATTATCTGCACAAATGGATAACTGAGTGGAGAGAGCTGTCATGAATGTAAATGTGATAATGGAAGGTCCCACATCTGTTAAGGGCCTAAAAACATTATACAAGTTTCTGCACTGGAGATTTTTCTGAGGATTCTCAAGCACAACATTGCCCCTAAATTTATGAATAAACCTTTTAAGGCTGATGTAGTCTAAGTGTGTAGATAAGGTCCAACACTATAACACAGAGGCTCTAGCCTATTAAGATACACAAGAGAAGGAGGTTAACAACTTTTTAATTTATTAAATGTAAACACTGAATTTAAATATTATTTATTAGGCTCACAGGATGTTTCAAGTTTTATAAAAATATATTCATTATGGTCTGACAGTTTGAAGCAGAAACAATAGTCAAGTTTAAAGTTGCATATTCAAAAAGTTCACACAAATGGCCAACCTGCACATGAAAAGGTGTTCAGCATTACTAACCATCAGGTAAATGTAAATAAATAAACTCAGTGAGATGTCACCTCACACACCTCTTAAGACAGCTATTATCCAAAACAAAAACAAAAGAAAACAAGTGTTGGTGAGGTTGTGGAGTAACTGGGACCCATGTATGCTCCTGGTAGGAATGTAAAATGTGCATCCACTATGGAAAATAGTGTGAAAGTTTCTTTAAAAATTAAAAACAGAACTACTAAATGATCTAGAAATCCCACTTGTGAGCACATACCAAAATAACTGAAATCAAGATCTTGAAGAGACAGCTGCATTCCCGTGTTCATTACAGCATTACTCACAATTGCCAAGATGTAACCTAAGTGTCCATCAACAAATAATAGATAAAGAAAATGGCTAGCCATGTGCAGAAAACTGAAACTGGACCCCTTCTTTACACCTTATACAAAAATCAACTCCAGATGAATTAAAGATTTAAACTTAAGACCTAACACCAAAAAAACCCTAGAAGAAAATCTAGGCATAGGCAAGAACTTCATGAATAAAACACCAAAAGCAATGGCAACAAAAGCCAAAATAGACAAATGGGATCTAAGTTAACTTAAGAGCTTCTGCATAGCAAAAGAAACTATCATTAGAGTAAGCTGGCAACCAACAGAAAGGGAAAAATTTTTTGCAATCTACCCATCTGACAAAGGGCTAATATCCAGAATCTACAAAGAACTTAAACAAATTTACAAGAAAAAAACAAACCCATCAAAAAGTGGGCAAAGGATATGAACAGGCACTTTTTAAAAGAAGATATTTATGCAGCCAAGAAACATGAAAACATGTTCATCATCACTGGTCATTAAAGAAATGCAAATCAAAATCACATTGAGATACCATCTCACACTAGTTAGTATGGTGATCACTAAAAAATCTGGAGACAACAGATGCTGGAGAGGATGTAGAGAAATAGGAACACTTTTACACTGTTGGTGGGAGTGTAAATTAGTTTGACCATTGTGGAAGACAGTGTGGTGATTCCTCAAGGATCTAAAACTAGAAATATCATTTGACCCAACAATCCCATTACTGGGTATATACTCAAAGGATTATAAATCATTCCACTGTAAAGACACATGGACATGTATGTTCATTGTGGCACTGTTTACAATAGCAAAGACTTGGAACCAACCCAAATGCCCATCAGTGACAGACTAGATAAAGAAAATGTGGCACATAAACACCATGGAATACTATGCAGCCATAAAAAAGGATGAGTTCATATCCTTTGCAGGGACATGGATGAAGCTGGAAATCAACATTCTCAGCAAACTGACACAAGAACAGAAAATCGAACACCACAGGTTCTCACTTACAAGTAAGTGTTGAACAATGAGAACACGTGGACACAGGGAGGGAAGATCACACACTGAGGCCTATTGGGGGATGGAAGAGCTGGGGAAGGGATAATGGGGGGTCAGGGGATTAGGAAGTGATAGCATTAGGAGAAATACCTAATGTAGATGACAGGATGATGGATGCAGCAAACCACCATACCATAAGTATACCTATGTAACAATCCTGCACAATCTGCACATGTACCCCAGAACTTAAAGTATAATAAAAAAAAGACTATACAAAAATAAAAAATTTAAATATGCTAAAAAAAACAAAAATTTACACAAACACACATGTATGTAACTTATGTGCAGTTTAAAAAATAAAATAGTATTCAGCCTTAAAAAAGAAAGAAATTCTATTTACAAAAACATGGATGACCCCAGAGGAAATTACGCTAAGTGACATAAACCAGGCACAGAAAGACAAATCTATGCTTTCACCTATATATGGAATCTAAAAGAGTCTAATTCATAGAAACAGAGAGTAGATGGTTAGTTGTCAGGGGTCAGGAGGGTGGAACATGGAGACATGTTAGTCAAACGATACGAGCTTGCAGTTATACAATGAATAAGTTCTGGAGATCTAATATACAGTATGGTGACTATAGATAATATAGTTGAAATCTGCTAACAGTATTTGGTAAGAAAGATCATAATTATTCTCCCCTCATCACACACACACCACAAGATAATTATGTAAGGTGCAGGGAGGGATCCAAGATGGCTGATTAGGAGCAGCTCAGGATTGCAGCTCCCAGTGAAAGCACAGAGGGTGAGTGGACGCCGCATTTCCAGATGCATTTTTATTGCCCACAGACCAGGAGATTTCCAGGCAGAGGAGCCCCATGAGTCACCACCACACCTGGTTTGGCCCTCGTGGCTGTTTTGGCTGGCACAGCTGTTTTCACCAGCACAGCTGTTTTGCTGGGGCCCCGGTGTGGTGGTTCTCCGTACAAAATACATGGATCCGGGTGCTGTTTTAGCTGGCGATTGGAGCTCTGGGAAGGCAGAGTTGCCCATTCATCTGATTAAAAAGGGGACTGAAACAGGGAACCAGGCCAGGAGATTCCAGGGCAAAAAAAGCACCAGGAATCTCAGCGTGGCTGTTTCAGCTGGCAGAGGTGTAGTGAGTCGCCACATGGGAAATCACACAGATCCCGGCGCCTTTTCAACAGGCGACTGGAACACCTGGGACACAGAATCGACCGTTCAACTAAGAAAAGAAAAAAAAAAGGGGGGCTCTGAGGCAGGGAGCCAGGTGATCAGGCTCGGCTAGTCCCACCCCCATGAAAAAACAGCAATCAGAAATGCTCTGGATTGAGAGTTTCACAGCAAGCACAGCTGAAGCCAGGATGGTTCAGATCAGAGGGGGAGGGCCATCCCCCATTACCAAGGCAGTCCACCACTACGGCAGTAGTCTGTCATTGCTGAGGCAGTCCGCCATTACAGAGAGAGTGCATCATTATAAAGGTGGGCCACCACTGCCAAGGCAGTTCTAACTACACCCGTACAAACAGGACTGCAGGGAAGTTCACACGGCAGCTGGGTGGAGCCCACAGCAGCTGAGCAAAGCCTCTGCAGGCAGACAGTGACTAGGCTGCCTCCTCGCTGTGCAGGGCAGCCCTGAAATATGCCAGCAGCACAACAGAAATTCATAAATAAAGCCCTAACTCCCCGGGACAGAACACCTGGGGGAAAAAAAGGGGTTTATGAGCTCGGCTGCAGGAGACTTAAAAGTATCTGCCCAGCAGCTCTGAATGAACAACGGAGCTCATAGCTCAGCACTTGAGCACCTATAAAGGACAGACTGTCTCCTCAAGCAGCTCCCTGACTCCCATATATCCAAGGAGTCACCTCATAAAAGAGAGCTCAGACTGACATCCTGTAGGTATCCTTCTGGGACAAAGATAGCAGAAGAAGAAACTGGCAGCAACCCTTACTATTCTGCAGCCGCTGCAGGTGATCCCCAGGGAAGCAGGGCCTGGAGTGGACTGTAGCAGTCCTACAGCAGAGGGGCTAGACTGTTAGAAGGAAAACTAAGAAACAGAAAGAAATAACTTCATCAACAACAAATGGGACGTCCACTCAGAGACCCAATCTCAAAGTCAACAACTACAAAGACGACAGGTGGATAAATCCACAAAGATGGTAAGAAACCAGCACGAAAAGGATGAAAACACCCGAAACAAGAACACCTCTCCTCCTACAAGGGATCACAACTCCTCACCAGCAAGGGAACAAGGCTGGATGGAGAATGAGTGTGATAAATTGACACAATCAGGCTTCAGAAGGTGGGTAATAAGAAACTTCTGTGAGCTAATAGAACAAGTTCTAACCCAATGCAACCAGCACAAAAAGGATGAAAACACCCGAAACCAGAACACCTCTCCTCCTACAAGGGATCACAACTCCTCATCAGCAAGGGAACAAGGCTGGATGGAGAATGAGTGTGATAAATTGACAGAATCAGGCTTCAGAAGGTGGGTAATAAGAAACTTCTGTGAGCTAACAGAACATGTTCTAACCCAATGCAAAGAAATTAAGAACCTTGAAAAAAGATTTGATGAAATGATAATGAGAATAAACAACTCGGAGAGGAATATAAGTGAATTGATGGAGCTGAAAAACACAACATGAGAACTTTGTAAAGCATACACAAGTTTCAACAGCCGAATTGACCAAGCAGAAGAAAGGATATCAGAGGTCAAAGATCAACTCAATGAAATAAAATGAGAGGCAAGATTAGAGAAAAAAGGGTAAAAAGGAATGAACAAAGTCTCCAAGAAATATGGGAC
>CAUYLG010022541.1:0-13963 GCA_963573385.1 Cacajao melanocephalus | reverse complement strand
ATGTTAAAGTCTCCCACTATTATTGTGTGGGAGTCTAAGTCTCTTTGTAAGTCATTAAGAACCTGCCTTATGTATCTGGGTGTTCCTGTATTGGGTGCATATATATTTAGGATCGTTAGCTCTTCTTGTTGCATTGATCCTTTCGCCACCATGTAATGTCTCTCTTTGTTTCTTATGGTCTTTGTTGCTTTAAAAAAAAATGGAGAGGAAAAAAAAAAAACAGAAGCTGCAATTTTCGTCTCTGATAAAACAGGTCACTTATTTTTAACCTATCTTCTTTTATAATATATGTATTTAAAACAATAAACTTTCTTTTTTTTTTTTTTTGATAGAGTCTCACTTTGTTGCCCAGGCTGGCGTGCAGTGGTGTGATCTCAGCTCACCTCAACCTCTGCCTCCTGGGTTCAAGTGATTCTACTGCCTCAGCCTCCTGAGTAGCTGGGATTATAGGCTCCTACCATCACACCTAGCTGATTTTTGTATTTTTTAGTAAAGACAGGGTTTTGCCATGTTGGTCAGGCTGGTCTTGAACTCCTGACCTTAGATGATCCACCCACCTCAGCCTCCCAAAGTGCTGGGATTACAGGTGTAATAAACTTTCTTCTAAACATAACTTTAGATAGGTGCATTTCACAATTTTTAAAACACCTATTTTCATCATTATTTAGTCAAAGTATTTTCTAATTTCTACTGTAATTTCTTTATCAATTTGTTAGAAGTGTGTTACCCAATTTTCAAATATAAAGGGTTTTTCTATCTTTCTTCTTCTTGTTGATTTTTAACCTAATTCCACCATTTCCAAAAAACATACTCTTCATTATTCTAATCATCTAGAAGTTTTTGAAACTTGCTCTGTGGCCCAGCATGTGATCAGTTTTTAATATTTCCCCCTGTTCATTGAAAACAAGTTGTTGGGTACAATTTATAATTTTTCTATGTATGTCAATTAGCTCACATTTGTTAAATATATGCTCAAATTTATTATATACTTATTAACCATTGGTGTTCTTATACTATCAATTATTGAAAGAAGTATGTTAAATTTTCCCTCTAAGATTGTTACTTTTTCTACTTTTACTTCCATCAATTTTTGTTTCACATATATTGAAGCTAAATTATTGAATACATACTAATGTAGAATTGTTCTGTGTTTTAGGTGGAGTGACACCTTTATGTTCTTCTTATCAACAGTATTTCTAACCTAGGTGTTTATTGTGTATTATCATAATAATACAAGCCTTCTTCAGTTAGTGGATAAGAGGTATTTTGTTTTCCATCTCTTTACTTTCAGTGTTTACATAAACTCAGTGTAGCTAGATGTTGTTGCTCTATATAGCCTATTTTATCCAGTTTTATCTTTGATTTTTAAAACAAGTATTACTGATATATCTGGTTTTCAATATACAATTTTAATACTTGTTTTCTGCTTGTTGCATTTGTTCTGTGTCCCATTTTCACTCATTCTTGCTTTCATTGAAATAATTTATTATTGTTATTTTTTCTTCTGACATATGATTACAGTTACTATTTTATTCCATATTGTCTTAAAGACTATAATATGCATCACTAACTTATTCAACTCTACTATAATTTACCAATTCCCAAACAATGAAAGGAACTTAGAACTTTTTATGTTCATTTACTCTCTCCCATCTTTGAGTTATTGTTTACCTCTATTGTGACAGATATCTTAAATGGCCGAAGATATTTTTTGATTGTTTTAATCAATCATTAATCTTTTAGATTTATCCATGTATTTACGTTCTTCATTTTTCTTTATTCTTTCTTATTTTAGAATGGAACAGAGAGATATAATTTTCCTTTTCCTTTTGTGTTTTCTTTAGTTCAGGTATGCTGATAAAGAATCCTCTCATTATTATTATTTTAATATGTATTTTGGCTTCATTTTGTAACAGCTTAAGATATAATTGATAAAAAAAGCTGAACATATTCAGTTTATAGTGTGCAATTTGGTAAGTTTTGACTTATGTAATACACGTGTGAAACTATACTATAATCAAGAGAGTGAATCTATCAGTCTCAAGTTTTCTTGAGCCTCATTGTAATCTCTCCCTCCTGCACCTCCCAAGCAACAATTAATCTGTCTCTGTCACAATAGTTTACATTTTCTAAAATTTTATGTGCATGTAACCATACAGTAAGTAATTTTGTTTTGGTCTGCCTCTCACTCAATATAATTACTTTCCGACCATCCATTTTGTTATCGTTTACTAATTTGCGTTGCTGTATAATATTCCATTGCATGGATATATTACAAAGTATCTACTTACTTTTTCACAGACATTTGAGTTGTTTATAGTTTAGAGCTAATACAAATAAAAGGTCTCTGAACATTTGTGTTTACATCTTTATATGAGCTCATATTATCCGGGAATCGAATGGTTGATTCATATGGGAGGTATATGTTAACTGTTTAAGAAACATCCAACTTTTCCACAGTGGTTACATCATTTTACTTTCCACCAGCAGTGTATGAGAGTTCCAATCCCTCCATGTCTTTGCCCACACTTGATATGGTCACCTGGTTTAGTTTTAGCCATTCCAGTAGGTTTGTAGAAATATATAATTGTGGTTTTAATGATTACCTCCCCAATAATTAATCATACTGAGTACCTTTTTATGCAGCAGCCCCCAACCTTTTAGCACCAGGAATCGGTTTTGTGGAAGATAATTTTCCCATGGATTGGTGGCAGGGGGTGCGGGGAGTGCAGAGCAGGAGGGAGATGGTTTCAGGATGATTCAAACCCATTACGTTTATTGTGCACTTATTATTATACTGTAATATATAATGAAACAATTATACAACTCACCATAACAGAGATTCAGTGGGAGCCCTGAGCTTGTTTTCCTGCAGCTAGACATTCCATGTGGGAGTGAAGGGAGATATTGACAGATCATCAGGCATTAGATTCTCATAAGGAGTGTATAACTCACATCCCTCACACGTGCAGTTCACAATAGGATTCGTGCTCCTGTGAGAATCTAATGCTACTGCTGGTCCGACAGGAGGTGGAGCTCTAATGCGGGTGATGGAGAGTGGCTGTAAATACAGAGGACGCTTCACTCACTTGCCCACCACTCACCTCCTGCTGTGTGACCCCATTCCTAACAGGCCACAGACCAGCCTTTTGGGGACCTCTGCTTCTATGTACTTATTTGTAGTTCATTTATCTTCTTTGGTGAAGAATCTTTTCAAATATTTTGCCCATTATTTACTGGATAGTTTGATTTCTTATCATTAAATTTTGAGGATCTCCCCTTTCTGCCTTGTGGGCTGGAAAGTCTCTCAGGCGTTAATTTGGGGTAACTGCAATGCTTACCTTATTTGCTTCAAATCTCTCAGACATCATTTTGATTGCCTTAATGGCCACCGTCTTCAAAACTTCTGTTTCCTTTATTTTTTCCTATTTTGTGTTTGCTTTAGGTAAGAAAGTAAATCCGGTTCCTGTAACTCCATATTGTCTGGAAGCAGAAGTTCATATCTGCTCTGCCCTTTTTAAATGCTACTTTTGCAAACATAGACATCTTTGGCACTTTGAACATAATATTCATTGTGGTCTGTCTCGTGTCATTTCTGTTGACTGAGTCATCTCTCAGCCTTATGTTTGTTCCTTTAAAGGTATTACAACATTTTCTGACTTTCTTAAACATTGTTAACATTTTTCTCTTAATCTTTTGTATTTAGCAGTATTATTATCATGTATCTCTATGTGGTTTCTCTGTACTTATTCTGTGTCAAGATCACATCACCTCTTGAACCTGTTGCTTTATGTTTTTCATTCATTTGGAAATTTTTCTGACATTATTCCTGTAAATATTAAATATTTCTTCTCTCTCTCTCTCTCTCTCTCTCTGCTTGTCTCTTCCCTCCCTCTCTTTCTTCTGTAATTCCAATTATATATATGTTAGACTTCTTGAAATTCCATATGCCTCTAATGCTCTTCCCTGACATTTCTAATCTATTGTCTTTCTGTGCTTTCGACAGGATATTTTCTTTTAATCTGTATTTCAGTTCAACAATTCTTTCTCCAGCTAAATCTAACTTGTAGTTAAATACACCCACAAATCTCTTAATTTTAGGTATTTGTCAGTTCTAGAATTTCCATTTGAGTCTAAGGAGTGTATTTATACTCTCTTCTGAATATCTTATCATGTAATTACAGCAACATATATTAATCACACTCACTTTAAGTCTAACTACACAGGGATATGTTTTGAGAAATGTGGCATTGGGTGATTTTGTCACATAAACCTCATGGCATATACTTACAAAACCTGGAAGGTATAGCCTATTACACACCCAGGCTATATAGCATAGCTTATTTCACCTAAGCTACAAACCTTTATAGAATGTGACTGCACTGGTTATTGTAGGCAATTATAGCACAATGGTAAGTATTTTTGCATATAAACATAGAAAAGGTACAGTAAAAATGCAGTATAAAATGTGTAAAAAATAATATACCTGTATAGGACATTTACCATGAATGGAGCTTGCAGGACTGAAAATTACTCTAGGTGAGTCAAGGAGTCAGTGGTCGGTAAATGTGAAGGTGTAGAACATGACTATATACTACCGTAGATTTTATAAACACTGTCCATTTAGGATACACTAAATTTATTTTAAAAATTGCACTATGATACCAGAACATTATGATGGCTACAACATCACTAGATAAGAGAAATTTTTCAGCTCCATTTTAATCCTATGGGACCAACATCATATATGCTGTCCACTGTTGACTGAAACATTGTTACGTGGTGCATGAATGTACTCCAGTAGTTGTAACAACTGTAGACCTGTTTCCATTTTATTCCTCTTGGTTCTAGGTCAATTTTTATCTTCTCTACCTTGTTATGTTTTACTCTGAGTACTAGACTTTTGTATAAGAAAATATT
This sequence comes from Cacajao melanocephalus, assembly GCA_963573385.1. Classification (NCBI taxonomy): domain Eukaryota; kingdom Metazoa; phylum Chordata; class Mammalia; order Primates; family Pitheciidae; genus Cacajao; species Cacajao melanocephalus. The sequence goes on along the minus strand of CAUYLG010022541.1, from coordinate 9,043 downwards.
CAAAGAACTTGAAGCTCTGGATGATGTTATAATTCTCCAGAGAGCATTTACTTTTGCTTCTTGAAGAAAGTTAGTTTGGGGGAATATCACAATTCAATCATGCATTGAGCTGATTCAAAGTTGGATTTCTGATTCCTATTTCCCTCCTATTCTATACATTCTCACCAGAAATATTTATTAACTTTTTGAATTGATTCCATGGATTCTAAAAATCTGATAAGGTGGTTCAGATGCTGGGCAGTTAAAATGAATGACAAGCATCTACCTAGTTGATGACCTAAAAAATGTAAAGTCTAGGAAAGTATCAGTCTATCAAATTTCATGCATGTCTATTTAAATTTCTAGAAAACTAATTTGATCTGTTCAGAAATAGCTGACTAATGATAGTCTTGATAACCTGGCATGTTGATCAAATGTATCATTCTAGATTTTATGCCATAGATGTGATGAATGAGCTCCTTGTTATTTTTTTTTCTAACTAAAGCCCTCAGGCAGTACAGTTAAAACAAATAAAATACACATTTTTTCTGAAAAAAAAAATAAAGACTATCAATAAGACCTAGAACAGTGGATACTAATATTTGGGCAGAGATATGAATTTGGGCAGAGATATGAATTCACTTTTGGAGCCAATGAAAGCTACATACTCCCTCCAAAATGGAATTGTAGAGAACCCATTTACATGCAAATTTTTGTGTACAGTTTCAGCATGCTTGGATCCCAACTGAAGCTCATGAGTGAATCTATTGTTAAGAATTCCTTCTCTAGAACAAAAAACATTTTTTCTTTCTTTAAGCAAAAAGAAAAATGTATTACATTACATTGATGTTTCAAGAAATGCTTTCTCATTCAACACTTTTCAATCACGTAGGTCACAGAACCAATATTGCATATGTTTTGACTTTTTTTTCTTTACCAGAGAAGTGAGAGTCACTAATAAGAAAGGGAAAATCTTATTTAACTTTTAAATCACAAAATATACTAAGAGCAAACACTAAATCTGTAAATACGCAGAAGAAGAGTTGCCTCTCTGCAGCAGGTAGATTTCAGAGAACTGGAGGCCAGCAGCCCATGCCATAAAGCACAGTGAGAAACAATGAACATATGTATGACTGCGTCATGCTCATAGATTTGTTAGGTCCACACAGTAATTCAAACATTTACGTTAGTTTTCCACACTTAGAAACTGGGAGGTTTTTTTTTTTAAGACAGGGTCTCTGTCACCCTGGCTGGAGTGGCACAATCACGGTTCACTACAACCTCCACCTCCTGGGTTCAAACGATTCTCGTGCCTCAACCTTGCAAGTATCTGGGATTATGAGTATGTGTGACCATGCCCAGCTAATTTTCTTTCTTTCCTTTTCTTTTTTTTCTGCTATTTTTAGTAGAGATTGGGGTTTTATCATGTTGGCTAGGCTGGTCTTGAACTCTTGGCCTCAAGCAATCTACCTCCCTCGGCCTTCCAAAGTGCTGGAATTACAGGTGTGAGCCACTGCCTGGCCAGGAGATTTCATATTAAAATATTTTTTTCTGTCCTCTCTTTAAAATTTAAAAGATACAGACACAGTTGGCCCATATCTCTATGCAGCAATAATCAACCTGGGATGAGTAGCCACTATTTGTTTTCCCTGTTCACTACAACCCTCAGAAGCACCTGCTTCTCTGTTTCACTCATTTCTAGTATGTGGATGACTTTCGTAACCATTGGAGCTTGTGACCTGTGGTGGTCAGCCGTCAAATGAATGAATGTTGACCCAGTGTCATAGAACATGCCCTGCTGGGTGGCTCTGCGTTCCCCATTTTCTTCTAACTTTGACAATTACACCTGGCTTCTTGAGAGGAGATTCCAAACTCATCCCATTCTCTCTGAATGCGTCTCCACTCAATTTTTTCCAGATAACTTCCAGCTGACCTCTTCCCACAATCTTCTAAAAAACAAAGCTTCCTGAAAAGATGAAGGAGAAAGGGCTGTGCCTGGAATGCTAACCTCACAGTTAACAGCCTCTGTGGCATTCCCATTTCCCCTCACCACTTTTTCTTTCCTGGTCCTCTTTTTGGGTTTGTTTTTTTTTTTAATTTTGACCTTCATTAGAAAGGTCACTGAGATACTTAGTTCTGAAAGCTATATCTGAAAAGACTGTATTTCTTAGTGAAAATGTCTTAGAGATCAAGGTTAGTATTTGTGGCAGAGCTAGGTCAAAATTAACATATTAGAACAGCTTGTGTCAGCCTGGGTTACAAACTTTCCTCAAGAAAGGGTAGGACGAAAGGTCACACTCATCAGCTCATACCACAGAGAATTTCAGAATCTTAAAAGACAATTTCTTCTCTTTATAAGTAAAAGAGACTGATTTTCTCTTGCTCCAATCAACACCCCTTCTTACCCATATGCATGACTTCCAAGCACACTACTCACTCACACTTCCCAGCTACAATTTCTCTGCCACCTGTTTCTGTAAATTTGGTTTCCTTGAGTCAGTTCCCAGGTTGCTTACATACGTATTACCCCATCCTACTTTTTCAGTTGCTTAATTGCTCTTATGAAAATGCATATTTCAATCCTTAATGAGCCACTAGCCCAGACCCCAACGATGACTGCAGTTAATAACAGAGTTCTCGCTCACAATTCGTCTTGTGTGACCTGTGCCAGTGGTATGATCTGCTAGTCATGGAACTTCTTTAACCTCCCTCCATTATGCAAATACAACAGGAAACGCTCTCTTCTGTTTCAGTTGCTGAAATGTAGGCTGTGATGCTGTATTGTACACTCCATCTGACAGCCCATAGGAGGGATGCCAGAGTGTGGTAGGCACCAGTTTCTGCAGAGAGAGGTGCACAAAGACTCTGCAGTCAGTTGAAATGACAAGCGTAATGTGGCCACGCATTCAGCATGATGCCAGAATGACAGGTTATTTTCTGTTACGTGTCCACCGGCATTGGCTTTATTGACCCTGAGGTTGGTGACTGAAAGTTGCCCTCACTTTACCGCTAATGCTGACTGCACTAATCTTGCACTAATCCTGCTAGGTGAGAGTTTGGATTCTCTGAGAGCCAAGCCGTATCCTCAGAGAACAAAAGATAAGGAGAACTTAAAGCAATTGGCCAAGGGTCTGGGCCTTTTCTCTCCTCTGCTGACCCCAGCATAACCAACAGAGAACATGTCGGCATCTTCAGTTATAAGACAGCCAGCTCTGAAAGGTGCAGAAACTAAGAAACATTTCTCACTACAGGAGTCTCGGAGTATTTCAGAGCTTCATGTCACCAGAAACGCTATTTGCTTAGGCTACCCAAGGAGAGCCACTTGATTTTGTAAGAGGCTATCTTTTTCAATGGGTCCTGTCCTTTCTATACCCTTTGTCGCAAACCACCACCAATTCCTATATTACATACTGTCTCTAAATCAATTTCTCTCTTTCTCCCTCCCTTCTTTCTCTCTTTCTTTACAAAGCATGCTGTCTTTCAATTAACATAGTGATGACCTCTTGTCACCCGTTACCATGCTAATCCTGAGCTGGTGTGAAATTACTTTATAATAAACACTATGGAATTCTGACTTTCAATTAATTTTTCACATGCTGCGCTAAATCAGATTAACGCTCCCCACCACCATCACCCTTTGACCACAGACGTAATTCCTTCCTTATAATGAAACGGAGTATTAATTTATATGAAGCATATCTGTACACATTTGCAAACAAATGTAAGGATAGATTTTGTGCCATATTTGCATTGTGCACTGTCTCAGGTTTAATACAGACTCTCTGAGATGATTAATTTTTTGTGTTCCCTGGGGTGGGGAAAGATATTTTGAGTTGTTGTTTCTCTGTTAAATTCTAACTAAATGCCTCCACAAAGAATAAGCAAAGAAAGGCTCACATATGCCACAATGCTGAGAAAGCGGTGACTTCTTTAGCAAATCTCACAGTGCCACATTAGGAGAAGCGGAAGGAAAATGGAAACACTCTGACATGGAAACAATGAGCATTAACTGCTAAACTGATTGTTGCTCTCCCTGGATGTGCACATTCACATTTATCCTGAATGAATGGAGGGGAGGGAGTAGAGTAGTTTCTTAAATGACCATTAAGTGGAAGGAATTTGATGACAATTTCAAGCGAATGATGGCTCACGCCTTTTTAAAACTCATATAGGCCCTGCACTAAATTATCTTTTTGGTGAAATAATTATTTTCATCTCTGAAACTCATTATTAGAATAGAGTGATGGAAGATGGAGTGTAGGCACACACTAAATGAATAAATTTGTGTTTAAAAAAATTAATCATACAACTCAGATGCTAGGCTGTATATTTTTTTCTGTCAGTCTCCAGTGTATTTCATTCAGCTTCTGTTATTACTAAAAAAATATTGATAGAAAAATTTCTCCAACACATAATTTCTTTGACACAAAATAAGAAAAACTGCCAGGAGAACTAAAGGTATGGCACAATAAAAGATAAATATGAAATCATCAAATCCTTAAAACCAACCTTTTATTAACAATAGAAGAAATAAAATCTTGCTCAGTGTTGCAATAATGAAAACGTTGTACCATGAGTTATTTTAAGACACACTAAGCAAATTATGCTTGGTGAACACTGGAATTTATTGATTCATTCACTCAACAGATATTTATTTAATGCCTGCAGTCTAACCACTACCCTAAGTACAACTGATAAAACGGCCCAGACAAATAGACTCTTCCTCCCACATGGAGATTCCCATCTAGGGGGATGCACATTTGAAATGGTAAAGGCAGTTCATCACCATCCTCATTTAAGGATTTCTTACTATAGCTCACCACTGTGCCAAATGCCTTCTACGTATAATCATATATTTCATTCCTCATGTTTAATACCTTCCCGCTAGGTTATTATCACACACATTTAAAGATGAATAACTAAAGCTTAGAATAAGCTATGTAATTTGTCCAAGGTCCCGCAGATAGTGGCAGAGCTAGAATTCAAAACTCAGCTTTGCGGACTAAAAACCCTGTGATCTTAGTCACTATGCTGTACCGTCACTGTTGTTTATTCTCTCAAAAGCATGCGTATCAAAGTGAAATAAGTCAGAAACAAGGTCAAATAACACATATTCTCACTTTAAGTAGGAGCTAAATAATGCTTACACATGGATATAGACAGTGGAATGACAGCCAATGGAGAGTCCAAAAGCAGGGAGGATGATGGGGGTGAGGGATGAAAAATTACCTATTGGGTGCAATGTACACTATTCAGCTGATGGTAAGACTAAACACATAGACGTCACCATCACCAATATATCCATGTAACGAAACTGCACTTCATACCCACTCAGTCCCTAAAAATGTTAAAAAGCATGTGTCGTCATCTTCTATTTGTCCAAATTTTATTTTTTTACACAATGGTGGGCAAAATAGAAGCAAAAGGCATAATCCATGACCTAAGGAGATTTCTGGTCTCTTGGGAGAAATTTATGCATTTGTAAAACACCTATTATCAACTTTCTTTTGTGCAGACAAGTTTATAGGCCATAGACTTGCAGTGTGCATGTCATGGGGGAAGGGAACAGAATTATTTTCTGAGATTAATTTCTATGGAATAACATATTCAACATCTATGACTTTACATATTATAAAGTACATTATTAATTTAACAGAAGATTTTAAAGAAATATTGAAATAATAGCACATTAAATGTGTCTATTATATGCTATACAATGTGCCTTAATGTCGGTTTCATGGAATTGTGAAAAGGTTAAATTTTTACAGTCTTACATACAATGGTGTAAGAACAATTTGTTCCATAAAGATTTAAAAGCCTTCACATTGAAACTATACAGACACTAAGGCAAAATTTAAAAGAGAATCTTCTGGACCACTGATAATTTCTGTCATGGTATTATTAATTTTTGTTATTTTTATTGTTCTAGATATTCAGCCAATTCATCAAAGTTTTGAAATATTATCACAAATGCAATAAAAAAATCTGTACAAATTTATTGAATGTTGATAGCTGCAGTTTATTCTAATTAATAAAGCCTATTTTTCTATTTTTATTTTCTCTCTTTTCACTTGATTGGACTCCCTTTATCTCCCTGCTTATTTTTCTATTTTTCTTCTTTATGGTTTCTTAAAGAAGCATTTTACTCAAACAGCCAATACTTACATTTGTTTCTCGATGCTAGTGTTTTTTATTAATTCACTTATTTTTGCTTTTATGCTCATTAATTCTTCTAATTGCTTTTGCATAGGTATATTTTTCTTTCTTTCATGATTTCTTGAGTTGAATAATAATGTATAATTTGTCCTTTCTAAAATACTGTGAATTTTCCTTCAAGTACAGTTTTGCTAGATCTCATAGTTATTTTCCCAAATATCCCAGAAATTTTGAGTTTTTCCTATACTTAAGAATTTTTTAGAATAATGTTTTCCAAATTATTCAGCTTTTCTCTCTTTATACTTTCAGTATCAATTTTCAGTTTTAATACAATGCACTTCAGAATACTGTCTAGTATCTGGTCAGGGAGATACTTGCATAAAGTACATTTGCTGTTTCTGTAGTATAAAGTTTAATGATTATCTATTAAAACAAGGTTCGTTATTTTGTCAGTCCATTTCCATTGCTATAAAGGAATACCTGAGAGTGGGTAATGTATAAAGAGAAGAGGTTTAATTGGCTCACAGTCTGCAGGCTGTACAAGCATCTGCTCAGCTTCTAGAGAGGACCTCAGGAAGCTTATAATCATAGTAGAAGGCAACGAGGGGCCAGCATGTCACAGGGCAAGAGTGGGAGTTAGAGAAAGAGTGGGGAGGTGCCACACTCCTTTAAACAACTGGATCTTACATAAAATCACTGAGTGAGAACTCATTCATCACCAAGAGGATGGCACTAAGCCATTCATGAGGGATCCGCCCCCATAATCTGATACCTCTCACCAGGCCCCACCTCCAATACTGGAGGTCATTTCAACATGTGATTTGGAGGGGACTAACATCCAAACCATATCAATTATCATTCAGATTATCCATGTCCTAGTTATTCCTTGAATGTTTTATCTGAAAGTAACTGAGAAGGTTGTGTAAGATCTTCTAATGTCATTATATTTCTGTTAATTACTTTTCTTGTAGCAGTTTCTGCTTTTAAATTTCAATGTCATTATATAGGATTTAAATGTTTGTGGTAGTATGTCTTCAGCAGTAAAACTGACTCTCTGGTCTTATTTAATAAGTCAACATAATGGAATATTGAATGTGATATTGTTTGTAAGTTATCATGAATGCAATAAAAATCTTCATTTTTTAATTTATGCAAAAAAATTGCATATATTTTGAGACATTATTTTGAGACATAATTTTGAGATAACCTGAAGGTCCATCAATAAGGGACTAGTTAAATTATATATATATACACACATATATTAATTATATATATACATATATTAATTATATATATACATATATATATATACACACACACACACATTAATTCAAGTATTTATATTCACTGAAAATAATGAAAAAACTCTACATGTACTCTTACATATAACAATCTCAAAAAATTTTTCTATATGATTTAGCAAGGTACAGAATAATGTGTAGATTAACAAGTCCACAGAAGGCAGTTTGCCACAGTAGTAAGAATCTAGGTTCTGAAGTGAGTGTGATTAAACCAATTCTGTTTCCAATTTCCACTGACTGTGACCTAGGACAAGTTATTTAATGTCTCTGTATCAACATTTGTGAAATGGGAATAAGAATTTATCTATCTGGTGTTTGGGAGAGTATTAAATGAACTAGTACAAGAAAAGTATCTAAAACACTGCCTTGCACTAGTGGTCAATACATGTTAGTTGATTAACATTTAAAGCAAAAAAAGGCAAGAAAGGAAAACCTTCATATACAAATGAATAAAGAGAGAGACAGAGACAGAGACAGAGACAGAGACAGAGAGAGAGAGAGAGACAGATAGATAGAAGTAGATAGATATGGTTTGGCTCTATGTCCCCAGCCAAATCTCATGTCAAATTCTAATTCCCAATGGTGGAGAAGGGGCTTGGTGGGAGGGTGCTTAGATCATGGGGGTGGATTTTCTCATGATAGTCAGTGAGTTCTCAGAAGCTCTGGTTGTTTAAAAATATGTAGCACTGTCCCCTTCACTTTCTCTTTTCCTCCTTCTCAGCCATGTGAAGAAGGTGCTTGCTTTCCCTTCACCCTTCAACCATGATTGTAAGTTTCCTGAGGACTCCCCAGTTATGCTTCCTGTACAGCCTGTGGATCTGTGAGTCAAGTAAACCTCTTTTCTCCACAAATTACCCAGTTTCAGGTAGATCTTTATAGCAGTGAGATAATGGGTAATAGAGAATTGGCACTAGGAAAGTGGGGCAATGCTATAAAGATACCTGAAAATATTGGGAGCAGCTTTGGAATGGGATAGTGAGCAGAGGTTGGAACAGTTTTGAGGGCTCAGAAGCAGACAGGAAGATGAGAGAAGGTTTGGAACTTCCTAGAGACTTGTTGAACAGTTTTGATCAAAATGTTGATAGTGACATATACAGAACAGTCCAGGCTGAGAAAGTCTCAAAGAGAAATGAGTAACTTATTGGGAACTAAAGTAAAGGTTATCCTTGTTATGTTTTAGAAAAGAAACTAGTGGCATTGCACCCCTGCCCTAGAGATCTATGGAACTTGGAACTTGAGAGAGATGATTTAGGGCATCTAGTGGAAGAAATTTCTAAGAAGCAAAGCATATAAGATTCAACCTGGCTGCTTCTAACAACATATGCTCATATGCATTTCTCAAAGATATGGTCTGAAATTGGAACTTAAATTTAAAAGGAAAGCAGAGCATAAAAGTTTGGAAAATTTGTAGCCCAGCCATGTGGTAGGAAAGAAAAACCCATTTTCTGGGAAGGAATTCAAGCAAGCTGCAGAAATTTGCATAAGTAAAGAGCCAAATGCTAATAGCCAAGACAATGGGGAAAATGCCTACAAGACAAATGAGACCTTTGTAGCAGTCCCTCCCATCACAGGCCTGGAGGCCTAGGAGGGAAAAATGGTTATATATT
>CAUYLG010022540.1:0-11092 GCA_963573385.1 Cacajao melanocephalus | reverse complement strand
AGGTGGGGAGGTGGGGAGAGATAGCATGGGAAGAAATGCCAGATATAGGTGAAGGGGAAGAAAGCAGCAAATCACACTGCCACGTGTGTACCTATGCAACAATCTTGCATGTTCTTCACATGTACCCCAAAACCTAAAATAAAATAAAAATTAAAAAAAAATAAAAAAAAAACAAAAGTTCATTCAATTCAATTCAACACAATGTGTCCTAGCACCTATTAAGAACAATCCACTTGTGTGGAGTAGTGTGAGTCACTAGACTCCAGAAATTCCAATCTAGATGAGGAGGAAGACACACATAAACAGATTACTTAACAAAGGTCAAAGTTAGGTAACTGCCATGAAAGAGGCTTGAGACATCTAAAACGTCAAGGGAGAAATTGATTCAGTAAGAGGAGGGTTTCTTAGATGCTAGGGCATGAAGAATGAGTAAGTCTTAAAAACTTTTTCTACTATAAAAGTAATACAACTTCACTGTGAAAAATAAAATAAAATAGAAGTCACATACAATCCCACCAAATGACAATAATTACTTTGAACACTCATGCTAACATTTTTATCTGCACATACGTCAGCATGAATATTCTTTAAAGAAAATTTAATAGTCATCCGTGTTCAGAGGTATACTCCCTGGTAATCTGCCTTTTCCCCTTAACAATACATAATGAACATTTTTCTATGTCATTAGCTATTCTTATGCAATAGGTATGGCTCATAAGTTTCATGTTTTCTTTTATTTCCTCTCCTGATTATGGCTGCTTAGAACTTGATATTAAGAGGATTCTGAGACCATGTTTTGACTAAATGAGAAGAAATCTATTTAGCATGTTTCCACAGGTTCAGATTAAGGAGGCCATGCTACAAATATCAAGTATTGGCTGACTCATTTCTATATCTCTTTTAATACCACATATTATCCTATCAAATAATTGCAAATAAATTTTAACCAATTCCATGTTTTAGGGCATTTAGGCTGTTTTCTATTTTTCTCTGTTACACATAACTCTATGATGAAACTCCTTATGCATATATACTTGCTCATTTGTATAATTATATTCTTAACAAAACTTTTTAGGATTGCTATTGCTGAATTGGAATATATGCAAAATTCTAAAGTTTTTTTTAAAGTATTGCCAAATTATAGTGCCAAAAAGTTATGCCCATTTAAAAACCTTGAAATTGTACATGAATGTACTAATTTTCTGGTTCCTTTCCCTATGTGAACACTATGTTTTCTTTTTAAATATTTGCTCACCAATTTGACCTGGAACATGATCAATTTTATCGGTGTTTAAGGCAGTTCACAACTGCAGGCAAGTGCAAGGAGTAAAGAAAGGTTCCAGGTGCCCCAAGGCCAGCCAGAAATCACAACGTGAAAAGGCCACTCTCTTAGGCCTCCTGGAACCCATGGGGCACAAAAAAAGTAGTTCTGTTGTTTACTCTTATTAACGTTTCATCTGTTACATCAGAAGTTACGCACTTCTCATACAACATCTTTAAATCTCTCACTCTAGTTGTGTGCCTGTCCAATTTTCTTTCTAATTCTGTCAATTTTGGCTTTATATGAGGCTATATTGTGTATGAAAAAGTTATGATTATTATTATCTTTGTGATGGACAGTTCATTGTATTATTTTGTAGTGTCACTATCTCTATTCATACCTTCTGCTTTAAATTATAGTTTCTATGCATTGCTACACAACTTCTTATTTGTAAGTAGCATAAAGCTACTTACGAATCAATTTTAATTAATTTTAATCTAATTAAATTTAACCATCATTCTTTAATAGGTGAATTTACTTGATTAATATTATTAAGATTTCAGATATATGTGGACTTATTTCTAACATCTTTATTTTGTGTTTTCTGTTAATTATCTCTACCTCTTTCTTTTTAATTCCTTACCTTTGGATGATTTGCTAAGGTATTCTATATTTTCTACCTACATCTCTGCTAGTTTTTTAATCTTAGATCTTTATCTTAACATGTGTAATTAGCTATGTATTGTTCTAACAATGCTGTTATTCCACATTCTGATCCTCCTCTCAACATAGCAGTCTTTGACATCACTACACCCCATCATATTATTTTGTTTAAAATATTAGTATAGAGAATTTTTTTAATTGCACAGTTTTTTTAACTGTGCATAATTAAATTTTTTAACTGTACATAATTAAATAGAAACATTATCAGTTTCTATGTTTGCTGTTGTTTGTTTCATCCTTTGCCTTCATTCATGTCTCATCTTGCAAATTTAACTGGGGTCTATGGATCATAAACTCTTTAACACAATGTCTAAAAATGTCTTACCTTTGCCAACATTACAGATTTATAGCTTAGTTACCTATCAAATTCTAGATTGAAGATCTAGGTGTCTCTATGTACATTGAAAATATTCCATTGCATTCTGAAATCTATCAGTTTAAATTTTATTTCTCATTTTATTATAGGGTAAATATCCAGTAGCTTTAAACAATTTTTTGTAATTTTGACATTTTGAAGTTCAACTATAGTTTTCTAGGCATGAATTTATCATTATTTATTTTGTTAGTCAGAGTTACTTTGATCTTAGGGCTCATTATTTTCTTCAGTTGAGAAAAAGTTTAGCAACAATCTCACTAAATATTGCTTCTCTGTCACTCCCTCAACTACTCTTCCTATCAATCTCTTCTCTTAACTGCTCTTTCATTTTATTTATCTTTTCTTATGCTGATTTTTGGGATCATTCCTTCCAATTTATGATTTTTCCTATAGAATTTATTCAGTCTTTTGTAGCAGCAGATTGTTTCCAAAGGTAAACACAGCACTGTCTCCCCTCCCACGTGCTTTTTTGCCATGAGACTTTACCAATCCTCCCAGGGAGAGATTGAGCTGTGTTCCTTCCCCATGAACCTAGGTCAGTCCTCTACTCAGCTGACCAATAGACTGTGGCAGAGTGACACTGTGCCCATGCCAGTTCTCCAAGACTCCTTGCATTTTTTGCTTTCATATTTTCTCCAGTTAAACCAGCTACCATGCTTGAAAGAAGCATACGCTAGATTACTAAATGATGAAATACCAGGTAGAGAGAAAAAAGCAACATGGCAAAAGCCTGAGACTTGTGAATGAAGGACTTTTGGGACCTTCTAGCACAGCCCAAGCACCATCTGACTGCAGCTAAATAAGGCACCTCGGCCAATGTTCCTAACTGACCACTGCCCAAGGTCCCAACCTAGAATCATGAGAAGATTTGTTTTAAGCCACTAAATTTGGGGGTAGTTTCTTACACTGTAATGAATAACTGAATTAATTATGTTTTTATTTCAATGACTATATTTTTTATTTCTAAGAAGTGTAATCAATTATATTTAATGTCTACTTGTTTCATTTTTCTGTTAATGAATAATTTGCTGTCTTTTAAAAATGGAAACCATGCCTCATTCATCACTTTGAACACCCAAAGCATTCTTATTTCAAATATTTTTTATCTGGATTAATTTCTTGCTTTGATTCTTGATTCTGTTTGTGTCTCTTCCGACATTAGATTTCTTTATGACTTGGGCAAGAGCAGGGATTGAAATACATTGTGAGTAAGAGCTTTTTCTTTTCCTTTTTCAACCTGCTCTTCTATATCTCTCCCAGTCTACTGGCTTTGCAGTTGCCTCATAGAGAGATATAATTTATATTAGAGAAAAAATTAACCTATACACAACTCTATTCCATTTTAAGAGATTGATAAGACTGATACTAAGAAGTGAGCCAAAAGGGACGGAAATGTAAATTACTTAGAATATGAAGATAATTAACATAACAGAAAGGTTTTTCAGCCAAGAGTAACCTCAGGTTATGGCAGGAAGTTAAGAGTCTACAGAGAAATTGTCCAAGCTTATTTGCTTGAATGTAAAACCTTTATGTTGACTCAAATCTTCAGAAAAGTCTACCACCTTGAAAATGTCTTCTTTTGTGCTTCAGGGATGGCAAGGAAAGGGGGACAAGTTCTGCATCTTGATTTGTGTAGAGCAGAAGTAAGAGAACCATTTGGTTTAGGAGGTGAGATGCAAATGAAATGAATTTGTTGAGAAAGTTTAAAAGTTATAACCAGAAAGGACCACAAGAATGTCAATCCCCAGGTTTCAAAGTTATTTAAAGAGGACCTGGGGCTTCCCATGGAGCAGGAGTTTGAACCAATTTTGTTTGAACCTTAAAGAAAAAATAATAGCCTTCCCTGAAATCTGGTTACAGTTTAAGATTGTTTTCTGTCCTGGCAGAATGCCAGAATCATCTGGGGACCTGTTAATAAAATCTTCAAATACTCAGACTGTACCTCAGAATAATTAATTCAGAACCTGTTGGGATGGTACCCAGCCATCATTAGTATTTCATTGTTTCCCAAGTGATTCTAACGTACAACCAAAGCTGAGAACCACTGGTTTAAACTGCAGAAGTATTTATTATTATTATTATTATTATTATTATTATTATACTTTAAGTTCTGGGGTACATGTGCAGAATTTGCAGGTTTGTTACATAGGTATACACATGCCATGGTAATTGGCTGCATCCATCACTCCGTCGTTTACATTAAGTATTTCTCCTAATGCTACCTGTCCCCTAGCACCCCATCCCCTAACAGGCCCTGGTGTGTGATCTTCCTCTCCCTGTGTCCATGTGTTCTCATTGTTCAATTCCCACTTATGAGTGAGAACATGCAGTGTTTGGTTTTCTGTTCTTGTGTTAATTTGCTGAGAATGATGATTTCCAGCTTCATCCATGTCCTTGCAAAGGACATGAACTCATCCTTTTTTATGGCTGTGTAGTATTCCATGGTGTATATGTGCCACATTTTCTTTATCCGGTCTATCATTGATGGGCATTTGGATTGGTTCCAAGTCTTTGCTATTGTGAACAGTGCTGCAATAAACATATGTGTGCATTTATCTTTATAATAGAATGATTTATACTCCTTTGGGTATATACCTTTGATCCATTACTGGGTCAAATGGTATTACTGGGTCAAATGGTATTTCTGATTCTAGATCCTTGAGGAATAGCCACGCTGCCTACCACAGTGGTTGAACTAATTTACACTTCCACCAATGATGTAAAAGCATTCCTATCTCTCCACATCCTCTCCAGCATCTTTTGTTCCTGACTTTTTAATGATTGCCATTCTGATTGGCGTGATCTCATACTGCGGAGGTATTGTTAAGGAATTGTTCTAAATTTTGAACAAAGGTCACTGGAAGAGAAGCAAGTAAATCAGGTGTTCTAAGAGATGGAAGTAAAAAACACTAAATCAAAGATATGGAGAAGATGATTCAATTCTGCAATAAAATTGAGTGTATGAGAACATAGAGGAGACCTTCAAATTTGACTGACACGAAGGCATTATTTTGCTGTGCAAAGTGATTTGAGAAAATAATGGAGACAAACTTTGGATTACAAAGTTTTGAAATAGAAAAGAGGATGATGAGACAAAAGATGGAGACCATGACATGGAAACAGCACTGAAATAACTAGGAAGCACAGATTCCAGAAGGAGGCTTTAATAATTCAAAACCAAATTTGAATAGTGAGAACATTCTGACTATTCCTGACAGAACACATTTTTTATAGTCATAAGTGAGAGTTGGGAATCATGTTTATATAAGAATGAAAAACACTCATTTGCTTTTCTTCATAGGAGAGAGAATAGAGAACAAATATTAATTACAGCACGAAATATATGTAGCTGTAATTTTAATCAACTTAATTATTATTTATAAGTGTCAGTGGTTTACCCTTTTGTTTCATCTATCACACATTTGTATAGGTTTCATAATGTAGAATTCCAGAGAGTAATAACTTATTGAATTCAAGTAAGCAATTTATACCAATGCATCAATGATGTGTTTCTAGACCCCTTAGAAAGATTTGCCTTCTAAAATATAGAAAGCATATTAATATAAATGAAGGTTTATTTGGCTATCTGAAGAAGAAATTTGCAGCAGAAGACTTGCAGCAGAAGGCCTGCAGCCAAGTCTGTGCTCCAACTGGAAATGAGTTTTTCTTTGAAGTCAACTTCTGAAAACTGGCCCTAGTTATTTGCTGCCTCCGATTCTGAACCCCAGGTTATTTAAGAATGCCACTTCCCCTTCACTGGGTCGCAAAATAGCTCTGGTACCCAAAAGAGATGATGAGAGGAAAGTAGGATTGATAGTAGCTATTCTCATATGTGAATCAGTGGGACATACAACTAGATTCAGAACATCAATAAAGAAATTGTTCCAGGTGCTTTACAAGAAAAAATAAATAGTATTATTTTTTAACTTTTATTTGAGGTTCAGGAGTACATGTGCAGGTTTGTTATATAGGTAAGCTCGGGTCATGGGGGTTTGTTGCACAGACCCAAGTACTAAGCCCAGTACCCAACAGTTAACTTTTCTGTTACTCTTCCTTCTCCAGCCTCCATCCTTAAGTAGACCCAAGTGTTTGTTGTTGCTTTCTTTGTGTCCATGAATTCTCATCATTTAGCTCCCACTCACAAGTTAGAGCATCTGGTATTTGGTTTTCTTTTCCTGCATTAGTTTACTAAGAATAATGACCTCCAGCTCCATCCATGTTCCCACAAATGACATGATCTTGTTCTTTTTATGGCTGCATAGTATTCCATGGTGTATATGTACCACATTTTCTTTATTAAATCTGTCACTGATTAGCATTTAGGTTGATTCCATGTCTTTACTATTGTGAATAATGCTTCAAGGAACATTCACATGCACCTGTCTTTATAGTAGAATGATTTATATTCTTCTAGGTGTATATCCAGTAATGGGATTGCTGGATCAAATAGTAGTTCTATTCTTAGCTCTCTGAGGAATCACCGCAGTTTTCCATAATGGATCACTAATTTATACTCCCACCAACAGTGTAGAAGTGTTCTCTTTTCTCCACAACCTTGTCAACATCTGTTATTTTTTGACTCTTTAATAACAGCCATTTTGACTGCTGTGAGATGGTATCTCATTGTGGTTTTGATTTGCATTTCTCTAATGATCAGTGATATTAAGGTTTTTTCCATATGTTTGTTGGCCCTATGAATGTCTTCTTTTGAAAAGTGTCCACTCATGTCCTTTGCCCACTTTTTAATGGGGTTGTGGTTTTTTTCTTGTAAATTTGTTTGAGTTCCTTATAAATACTGGATATTAGACCTTTGTCAGCTGTGTAGTTTGCAAAAATTTTCTCCCATTCTGTAGGTCGTGTGTTTACTCTGTTGATGGTCTCTTTTGCTATGCAAAAGTTATTACATTTAGTTAGATTCCATTTGTCAATTTTTGCTTTTGTTCCAACTGCTTTTGGTATCTTCATCATAAAATCTCTGTTCATTTCAATGTCCAGAATTACGGTATTGCCTAGGTTACCTTCCAGGGTTTTTATAGTTCTGGGTTTTACATTTAAGTCTTTAACCCATCTTGATTTGATTTTTTACATGGTGTAAGGAAAGGGTCCAATTTCAATCTTCTGCATGTGGCTAGCCAGTTATCCCAGCACTATTTATTGAATAGGGAGTCTTTTCCCTGTCTCTTGTTTTTGTCAGCTCCTTCAAAAATCAGTTGGCTATAGGTGTGTACCCTTATTTCTAGGCTGTCCATTCTGTTCCATTGGTCTGTGTCTGTTTTTGTACCAGTGTCATGCTGCTTTGGTTACTGTAACGCTGTAGCATACTTTGAAGTCAGATAGCAGGATGCCTCCAGTTTTGTTTAGGATTGCCTTGGCTATTCAGGCTCTTTTTTAGTTTCATATGAATTTTTAAATAGTTTTATGTAGTACTATGATGAATGTCATTGGTAGCGTTATAGGAATAACATTGAATCTGTAAATTGCTTTGGACAGTATGACCATTTTAATGATACTGATTCTTCCTACCCATGAGTATGGAATATTTTCCATTTGTTTGTGTCACCTCTAATTTCTTTCGGCACTGTTTTTGTAACTCTCATTGTAGAGATCTTTCACCTCCCTGATTAGCTGTATTCCTAGGTATTTTATTCTTTTTTGTAGCAATTGTGAATGGGATTGCATTCCTGATTTGGCTCTCACCGTGGCTGTTTTTGATGTATAGGACTACTCGTGATTTTTGTGCATTGATTTTGTATTCTGAAACTTTGGTATAGTTGTTTATCAGCTGAAGGAACTTTTAGGACAAAGCTATAGGGTTTTCTAGATATAGAATCATGTTGTCTGCAAACAGGAATAATTGGATTTCCTCTCTTCCTATTTGGATGCCCTTTATTTCTTTCTCTCACCTGATTGCCCTGACCAGAACTTCCAGTAATATCTTGAATAGGAGCGGTGAGAGAGGGCATTCTTGTTTTGTGCCAGCTTTCAAGGGGAATACTTCCGGCGTTTCCCAATAAAATAATATTCTTACAAATCATGTGACATGCTTGTATATTACTATAGTCTCTTCTCCAAACAGCTCTTCAGAACAATCTCTGCCATCCAGACCACGTGGATCTTGTCTACCCAGAAATACTTTTCTGTTTTCCTCTTGAGTACACATGTGTTTCCAGACAAAAAGAAAAAAATACATATCATTGGATTTTCAGTTTCTCACTGTGCCCTCTAGAGTTTTATGGAGAAAAATTTTAAAAGCCTTTGAAGAGAACACTATTTCCACAGATCCCAGAGAAAGGACACTCAAGGCTTTTCAGTGGAGGTACTGAGCTGTGCTTAGTGAATAGCTGTGGCCAGCCTTTGTGTAGGGGTTATGAGATTTTCTGGTCTACTAAGTCACACGTGAACTGCGAACAATCTCTTAGGATAGAAGTGTCTCTATAAGACAGATCTTTCAGTTAAGTAATTAATTAAGAGATCTTATTTGAAGATCAATTATCAAACGTGAAATAATTTGAGATTTGATGGGGCCATTCTTGAACAAAATTTAAACAGAATTTCGGAAAGGACCAATTCCACAACACCAGAGATCATGTTTTGATGAGGTCAATGTGTCTCTAGACTCTAAAATGAACTTTGTTTCTGAGATTTACACTACTTTGCTATATTTGTTTATTTCTTTTGTTATAATTCATCATTTATTGAATACTTTTTATGTGCTGGGTACTATACATAACTTGTCTTATTTAATCTACACACATAACACTATAAATGAATATTTATGTCCCTGTCTACAGATGAGTAAATAGAGGCTCAGATGTGTTGGTTGGTTTACTGAAGGTCACAAAGCAAACTAGTAACAGAGCTAAAATTTTAATATCAGACTTATTTGGCTCTAATGTTCACCTTTCATTATATACATTACATTAATTGTCTATATGTTTAAAGGAGCTTCATAACTATATAAGATAGGACATTTTAAATCCTCTGTGCCATCAGAATTTCATTTCACTGCTGCACAAGGCAATGAGCTTACTGGATAGGTTAAATGAAAGCTCAAGCAAGCTGCTGGCAAAATAGGGCTACACAGAGGATAAGCAACATCGTGTCTTAGCCATAAAGGTGTCCTTCTGGAGAGAGAGAGAGAGCATGCCATTATTCTGGCTTAAGAGTAACAGGTCATGTATAACACCCTAGCTTTGGCTTAAGGAATAATTTTAGGAATGTTAGGCTGAATTTATGAGACTGACATGGAGGCTCAACATAATAAGTGCCATTTTACTGGCTGACATCAGAAATGGGGGAAATGTTCTGTTATTTTCATCTTGTAACCCTTGGGAGGAAGTGGCAGAAGTTTAAGATTTTGAAATTGTTGTGAGGTGAGGAAAACAATAAATTGTAAAACTTAGCAGGGTAAATGGATTGGTGACCAAAAAACGTCTCTCATTTTGCACAAATCGTTAATGAACTCTTTTTGTGTGGTTGGCACTGCCAGGTGCTGTGTTAGGTGGACAAGAAAAGTGAAGCACAATATTTCCTCTGTAAGATCTTATAATATGATCAGGAAGCAAGGTATAAACACAACAAGGTATAATTTAGTGCCAAAATAAGTGGTACTGATAATAAAAGCTATAAAATTCAGAGAAGAAATAAAGAAATGAGGACTAAAGTGCTCATTCAGTCAACTAATGTGTTTATTCAATACTTTCTATGAGCCAAGCAAAATAATATACTTAACTCTAGGACTAGCCAGTGGAGGCTTTTTACAGGTGAGAGGTTTGAGGTAAACTTGAAAAAACTAAATATTTAGTTAGGCAGGTAAACGAAAAGGGGGAGAGGGGCAAGTGACTTCCTAAGTGAGTAAAAATTTTAAAAGCAGCAAACTTTTTACAGCTTTAAGCACGTTACGTATATGAACTCATTTAATCATCAGAAGAATTCAATGAACTAGGCACCATTAGCATTCACATTTTACAGATGAGGACCCTAAGCTTAGGAAGTTAAGCAATTTACTTCCTAAGACATGTAAGTAGAAAGTGGTATAGCCACCGCTCAAATGCAGAGTAAAAGCTTTCATTGCTTTTATTTATAGCGTCTTAGGTCCCCTGTTAGGGAGGACCTGGCTATGCAAAGAATACAATGTTAGCACACCTTAGCAGGTTTATCACCAGAAGTCTCAATAACATTGAGTCTCTTGTCTTAGAGCTTGGTAGTTCTTGGACGTTCTGATTAATTTTTAAGGTAGTGGTCCTCAACTTCATGGTATCACCTGGAGGACTTCTTAAAACACTGATAGCTGAACCCAACCCCAGACTTTTCAATTAAGTAGGTCTGGCCTTGGCCCCAAAATTTGCATTTCCACAAAGTGCCCAGTGGTACTGATGCTGCTAACTTGAAGATCATACTTTGAGAACCACTAATTAAGAAAACAAGTTTCCAACCTTCCTCACAAATCTTATCCCTTGGGGTCTTTCATCACTGAACATACAGCATCTGTTTTGGAGATCTCTATTTCCACATCCCAGAAATGTCAAACAACATACCTAGAATTGAAATCACTGTCTTCTCACTGAAAATATGCTCTTGTGTTTTTGCCCTTTTTTTTTTTTTTGAAAGAAAGGAAAAGAGAGGAAAGAAAGTGAGAGTGAAAGAAAGAAAAAAAAGAATATACGAGAGAAAGAAAGAGGAAGAAAAAGAGGGAGAGAGAACAGGATTCTTGTTCTACTGCCCAGGCTAGA
>CAUYLG010022539.1:0-71028 GCA_963573385.1 Cacajao melanocephalus | reverse complement strand
TCAGCCCCAAATCTCCTTAAACTGATAAGCAACTTCAGCAAGGACCCATTCTTATGCATTGCTTGCTTCTCCCAGACTGCACACAGACCATGATAAGAGTCATTACTGAGCACTCACACTATGCCAGGCTTAGGCCTAGGTATATGATTTTGCTCTTAATCTCTATCCTGCACCCAAGAAACTGTAACCTTTAGAGGCTAAGTAACTTGCCCAAGGTCACTAATATATGATGGAAGTGGGTTTCTAAGCAGGTCTGTTTGGCTGCAGAACTAAGCTTTTTCCTTTATGCCGTGCTGACATACCTTCATATCTCAGAATGAGATGTTACAATTCACGCCTCTTTTGTCCTCCAGTTCTGCTGGCTGGAATGATGAGAACAAGAGACACTCTGACCTCAGAAAGGTGGGAGAGTGTTGCATTCAGTATGTGCTATAGCCAGACTATCTGGTTTCAAATTCAGGCTCTACCACTTGCCCTTTGTGTGACTTGGATAAGTCTTACTTGCTCTGTGCCTGTTTCCTCACTTGTAAAATGGAGAAATGATAGCACTCACTTTATAGAATTATTGTGAAGTTTAAATATGCTAATGTAAGTAAAGTGCTTAGAAAAGTGTCTGGCACATAATAAATGCTCAGTAAACTTAGCCATTATTATCTTTTGATTAAATCGAATCATGATCCCAATCCAATCTGACCACTTGGCTGGATTCGGAAGACACTGTGTCCTCATTAATTCTGTAATTCTAAGCCATCTCTTGAGGTGGATTACTTTCTGAATGGGTCATCTTAACAATTTTTAAAGATCCCTATTGATGTAATTATCAGATCTCATCTGGAATTCTTGTGTCACATTCTGGGTGGTCCCTACAGCTTGCCCCTGTTGTACTTTCCTCCCTCCTTTCCTAAAAAGGCCTGTGTAAAGTGACTGTGAGTTCACTGGACAGCTGCCCTTTTGTGGGTACTAGCAGACCTCTGGTCTTTAGAACTCCCCATGAGAGCCCATTCTTTGCATGCTTTGGAGCTCAGCAGGCTTCCTGAGTATTCTCAGCTGATGATGCTCAGAGGACTGAGCTTGCAGGAAAGGGTGGGGCAGCCCCAGCTGACTCCAGAAAGGAAACGGAGTCTGTCCACACAGACAATCCCAGACCAATTAAAATGGTGCATGAGGTAATTAAAGACTGCAAATGAGGTGCCACTGCTCTGAGGTGCCACATAACTGCCAGATAATGATAGCCTTTGGCAGGGACGTATGGTGACTTGGAATTGAATGACTATGTGACAGGATTAAAACAAAAAGGACAAGACACATTCCAGACATAAATTCATACTTTCAAATTGAATCTTTCATACAGTTCAATCTCACAATATTTATGAAACGGGGGGACCAATGCCGGCTATTACAGGGGACACATGAATAGGTGACACTCAGCCCCTGACTCAAGAGTGGCAGTTCTCCACCTCCACTGCTACTTCTCACCAACACCAACAGCCTGTTTTACCTGGAATACTACACTCATCCTGAATTAGTCTCCTTGTCTCTCTTCTCATGCATAATCCATACAAAACAACTTTGGTCACAAAATGGGGAAAGGATTTTTGAGTGGGAAATAGCCTACATATTAAGTTTAAATATCTTAATCTGAATTCTTACAGGTATTAAATATCTTACATATTTAGATATCTAAATATCTTACAAGTATTGAAAGCTCCCACAAATTGGTCCAAATTAACCTTTCCAGGTTTTTTTCTTCCAATCATACACCTCTCCCCGACCATATAGCCTATATGCCAGCCTCATTGGTTTACTGCAGTTCCCTCAAACACACAGTCTCATTCTTTCCCCTTCCTCTTGCCTTCTCTGAATCTGTTTTGAAGGATAGTCTGTCTTTTGATCTCTGACTAGAGAAATCTTGCTCACCTTTCAAAGCTCCTCTCAAATGCCACTTTTTCCCTAAAGCACTCCATGGCATTTGCCTCCTCTGACGGGATGTTATCTGTGTCCCTGTCATCCTCCGCTGCACTTGGTTTATCCTTCTCTTGTGTGGTTTTCTTCCTGTGAGTTCCCTGCTGAGCCAGTCCTGGGATTGACTTTATCATTTTCCTCTCCCACAGCACAGCCTAGCACAGGATTTATATGGAGTGAATTATACTGAATGGAATGGAAGAGATAAACCCAGCCCCAAGTGACTAATGTAACCCAACATGCCATAGGGTTCTATGACAGAGGTTTAAAGTGGACTAGAATTCAGGTTGAAGTGGGGATGAAATTTTTTCCAAACAGGGAAGACTTGGAAAGGTTTCCTTTTTTTTTTTTTTTCATGTAAACCTTTGCTGACATCTCCTCTGTGACATGCGTCCCTCCTGTACCTGTGCCCCATTGTGAGGTTCACAACCCAGGATTATAATTGGAAAATCCTTGAAGTCAGAGACAAAGCCTTAATCTTTGTTATTTCCTTGTACCTAGTTCAGGGCTTGGCACATAGCAAGTGCTCAACAAATTGTGGGAGAAGGGTAAAGAAGGTAAGAGGGAGAAAAGAGAGATGTATTAATGCAGAAATGGGGGAGGACAAAAGCTGCAGATAAATTGAATTGAGATTGGGCACAGTGGCTTACCCCTATAATCCCAGCACTTTGGGAGGCTGAGGTGGGTGGATCACCTGAGGTCAGGAATTTGAGAACAGCCTGGCCAACATGGTGAAACCTGGTCTCTACTAAAAATACAAAAATTAGACAGGTGTGGTGGTGTGCGCCTGTAATCCCAGCTACTCTGAAGGCTGAGGCAGGAGAATCAGTTGAACCCAGGAGTTGGAGGTTGCAGTGAGCTGAGATTGTGCCATTGCACTTCAGCCGGGGCAACAGATTGTCTCAAAAAAAAAAAAAAAAGAAAGGAATTGAATCTAAAAAGGTTTAGTCATATATGGAGACCCTGTCATATAATCTTGGTGGATTAGCTTGATATAGTAAAGGTGCTTACTAGCTACATACTGCTTTTTGTGGGTGCCAGTTGACACTGAGTACACAGAAAAAACAAAAAACAAAAAAACCTGTATTCCCAGATTCATTTGTCCCCGTCCTCCCCCACATCCTGGAGTGGGTGCTGTGATGCATTCCTCAATAAGAGATGACTGGGAGGCAGTTGGCAGCTGCATTCCATCCTTACCCTGTAACAGAGGGTCACTGCGATCGCTAGAGGTTTCACTAACACAAAGACCAGTCCAATGGCCACTTTGGTCGAGGTGGTTCTTAAAAACACAAAAACCAAAGGCTTCCAGATGAGGCTTAAATTCCATTTTGCCCTTCACTTCTACACAAATAGGCAAAATTAGGAGTGAAACACTTGCATTATCTGCCTCCAGGTCAGAGCATCACAGTGGAATGGAAGGAGCAGTGGCTTGGCATTGCTGAGAACCAAAAATAATGAGCAGTTTCACCGCTGACAGGGCGCACAACTTGAGGCAAGTGCCTTAATTACTAAGGCTCATTTTGCTCATCTATAAAATGGGAATAAATAGCATATTCTTCACAGGACTGTTGTGAGAATTAAATAGCATGTATCATAAATCACTTAGTCCAGCACTGGGCATAGAGAAGGCCCTAAGTAAATGGTTGCTATTGATCATCGTGATTATTTTTTAAAAAACTATTTGAGGTAATGTTCAAGGGCTTAGCATAGTAGACAGCTGTTATATGATATTTCAGAAAGCTTGTTTGATGTTCCAGCTGTCTGGTAGAGCAGTCTTGGAGCACTGGGTCTTCCTTTCAACTCCTGTTTTTAGTGTATCCTTTTCATGTGTCTGTATTTATATGCTATAGAAAGTATGACACAGTTTTTTAAAGCAATAATGAAATATCTTCTGGCCTTTGTTTCTTTTCAGCTTGTTTCCTACCATTCCAGGCACTGTGTACTGGGAAGAGATGATAAAGCACATTCTTTACTATAATATTTTAGTAGTGTGTATTTGCAATAGCATTTCAAGGAACCTAATTCTCAAGAGTCAACCTTCAATGCTTTCTGTTAAAAAAAAGTGCTAAGCTCATAAGATGACTTGAAATCCAATATTTTTATTATTTATTGTAGTTTTAATTCTTTTCAGTTTGAATGACCTATTTTTGTATAGAAAATAAAAACATTTTCTCACATGTATCTAAAATGATAGCCAGAAATTGGTGAAGAGAGAAGCAGGGATAATGACAGAAGGAGTGACTGATTCTTCATCACAATATTTTATATCAGGAAGGCAAAGAATGAGTCAGTGAGGAGGATTAAGGAGGCCTGCACTAGTGTAGACCTTCATTAATTGTTCACTGAATAAATGAGTGAATTGTAACAGGGTGTTAGACTAGAAGTTTCCACAGAGAATTCAGACACATAGCTATTGGATACCCAAAGCAGTGGGACAGACCACCCAGGAGAACTTAAAACGGGATTTAGCAGAAAGTAGTTACGTAATTCTTGCATGGTCACCCTCACCAAGGGTGGAAAGATAGAATGACTGGAGGCTTTTGAAGAGGGTTTCTTTGGAGGAAGCAGCTGGTGTGCTAAGTGCTGCTCCTGGCCCCAGAGGATAAGGAACAGGTATGTGGGTGCCTATCTCACCTCACTTCAGCAAGGCCTCTAAGAGCCTGAGCTGTGTCTCCTGTAGTTGGGGCCTCAGGGGACTGGGTCTGATTCCCGCCCTGGAAATTTACAGGAAAAGAGCAGGGCTGGCTAATGCTTTGGCTGGGGAGCAAGGAGGAGTAGCTGCTGCTTTGGGATTGGCCGACACTCCCAGGATTTGTTCAGGCAAAGAATGCTTCAGGGAGCAGATATGGGCCTCTACAGGGGAGAGCCAGTGTGGGAAGCACCTTAGATGCATTTACGAAGGAGTGAATAGGCGCCAGCAGATGAGAAGCTGGGTGAGGGCTGCTGGGATTTCTAGGGCCTGGGGAGAAAGCTCCTGCCTGAACAAGATGCTTTTGCTCAGGTTAAGGGGTCCTCCAGTGAGAGCTCACAATAGTACCACATAAGAGGAAGTTGCTTTGACACAACTGCTCAAAACCTCAGCCAGCTGTCCTACTGAGAACGTGCTGAGAATGCATTCATACTCAGGTGTAAATCAGTTGCAGAGTTGGCTTTATGCTTGCTTCGGGGGACGTTTTTGCTTTTGCAGTAAAAGTGCCTGAGTTCAAAGAAGTCATGCTTTCATAGTGGATTATGGGTATCTGAAGCAGGCAAATGCCAGGGGAGGTTTCCTTAGAAGGAGCTCCCCAGCTCCCTGGGAGCCATACTGGGTATGTCCCTGAGCTCTGAGCATATGGGTGGCGGCTGCTTATTTTGCCTGAGATGGTGAATGTGAATGCATGTTGTAAACTATAAGGTGCTGTGCAAATGTAAGCCAGTATTGGAATCATTTTGCTTTAATAGCTGCAAAGGATTACCAACAGACGTGTAAACTCTTAAAATGTTCGTTACACACACAGATACTTCTGCTATCCTTATCAAACTATCTTGTTATAATTGGAATTTCTGGAGCATCCCAGAGGGTCAGAAGCAACCCTCACACGTCAGAGAGACAAAGTTCTGAAGACCAAATGCTTAGTCCCTCACAGGGCATTTCTTCTTTTTCCCTGTCTACTGCTCCCTGTCCAGAATTGTTTCTGCTTCAGATTCTATCAGTCCCACCTTGCAACTGAGGCAGAAACTCCAGCCTGGTCTGAACTTTTTTTGTGTTAGAAATGATAAGAAACAGCTGTCCTCGGATTAATGCCATCATCTCTGTTATGATTCAGCCATTCAGCTTGTGGCAGCAATTGCGTGTTAGATGAATGTCTTTCTAAATTCAATCACCCCAAAATAAATACATTGCAGTAGCCTCATTAAACAAAATTGGATGCAAGGAGAGGATGGGACTGACTGATAGGAAATGAGAAAGAAGTAGGATATTTCAAAGCTGCACGCATCCAATTGCCCTTCAGAAACCTCTTCTAAGCCTTGTTCAGCTTTGGCACATTTAGTTAAAAAAGGAAAAAAAGAGATGCTTATGTATGTGGTAATATTTTCGCCAAAGAGGGATCTTTTAAAAAATGACATGATAAAATAATGTATATTCATATTAAGGAATAATCTTAGAAAATAGGCAAATATGCAGATCTCACATATGACATTGTTTATTATCTTGCTGTTCAGTAGATCATTGGAATATTTTAAAGTCTGACCACATGGTATAGACACTGCGTTAGGCGCTGAGGGGATGTTACATTGGATTCATTGATGCATTAATTCGTGGAAGGTGTGTGTGATGAGACCACTCTATCCTAAGTCCTATTCTCATTGTTAGGGGAACCACCATGAACCAGACAGCCTCTGGTTGGGAAAGGCGCCTGGAAAGGGATATGGAAGGGGACGTTCAAAGACAACTGCATGTACTGAGAGGTTCAACGTGCTAAGTGCCATAAGAAAGAAACACAAAGAGACTCATGAGAGTGAAGAAGAAAAAGCAATTGTTTATTCCTTTAAGGAAACAGACAATCTTCAGACAGGGGACAGCCTTTAGGCTGAACCTTGAAGTCTGTGAAGAGTTTCAAAGTAAAGGCCCTTCTAGGCTAAGGAAACTGTGTGAACAAAAATGAAGATTATACATTTTGGCAAGGGGCTGGGAAATAGAGAGCACAGAGACATAGGGGAGTCATAGATGTGGGTGGACAAACCAGTGAGAGCCCTGCATGCTAGGCCAAGGAGTCTGAACTCTATCCTTTATGCACTTGAGAGCCATCGCAGAAATGATATGATTAGAATTGTGCACCGAGAAGCTTAGTTCAGTAGCAGGCTATAGATAGACTTGATTGGAGGTAGGAGGCTTTAGAGACAGGAGTCTACTAAGAAGACCATCACAAAAGTTCAGGACAGGGATAAATAAGGGCCCCAGGTAGGATTATGACAGATAGGCACTGGAGAAACAAATATTAATTATTAAAAGGGAAAAAAATCAATGAATTTATGACTGTGGACATTTTAGGCTCCCTATGTTTCTCGGGGTATGAGAGTTATTTTTGCAGATTAGGGCGATGAGGGAGAGGTACATATGGTTCGGGGCCCCAGTGGGAAAACAGGATCTAGCTGAGGTGGTTCAAGAGACGGTGATGAAGGCACTACTTGCAGAGGTGTGGGCCAGGTCAAGGGAACCAAGAGTAGGAAAGTAGGAAGCTGTTAACATCCCTAAGGGGAAACACAAGGAAGGAGTAGTACCAGTTTCTAGTGAGAGCTGGAGCCCTAGAGCAAGTCACCCAGCAGGTGCTGTAGTCTAGGAAGGACAAGTAAGGGAGCAGGAAAAGAACTAGCCTTCCTTCTCTTAGTTACTCCTCTTTGTTCTCCTCCTGGTTCCTTTCATTGGTCAAAGTCACCTGAAACATGACTACGTAATGCAGTTACAGAGGTGGGCCTCTCAGGGCACAGAGCAGGAGACAGTGGGCAAAAATATGTATGGGGGGAGGGAAAGGGGGAATAAATGGAGACTAAGCAACACAGAGTGCTACATTCTGCTGTATTTTAGCTTTTATATTTCACGTCTTTGAGCTTCTTAAATCCCAAGGATTTCAACAAAGGGGTTTCCCTCAACACTTGATTCCAGTTCACACTCTTGATAATAAAATCTAGTAATAAAATCTAAATGACGAAGGGTGAGGGGACATAATTTAACTTTAGAATCTCAGTTTATCTGTAGAATGATATTAGTTCCTGTTATGCCTACTCTGTATGGTTAGTGTGAAAATAAAATAAGACAAAGGAGTAAAACTGTTTTTAAATTAATTTTTGGTGTAAATCACTGAAAGGAAGTGAGGGATTGTTATTGTCGTCTGGGATCACTCCATTTTTTGTTTTGGTCCTTCTACCCTACCAGCACAGTGTCTACCCAGAGGGCGGCTCAATCAATGTTTATGGCATTGAATTAAATTGAAATGAATTCTGAACATATACACCCTTTCTCTCATAATCCAGGTGTGATGTCTTTCAATTGGTTTTCTTACTGGGAGAACTTTTACCTCCCTTAACATACTATATCCTCTAACAATATGTCAGAAAAAAAATTAAGACCACTAAAGGTTAAAGGTAGTTGAGAAATAGTTAACTTCTTCCATCAAAGAAAAATTTCTTCAGATATTCTTGGAGTGAGACATCGTTAGTAGCTCTGACTAAGTATCCCAAGTCTGAACATCAGATTTCTCATCTGAATGCACTAGTTTCCTTTCACAGCTTTAAACAGCTGCACACACTGATTTGGAAGAGGCAGCAGTTTGAAAGATGAAAAGCCCTTCAAAGCTGTTGGAAATCTCTAAATTCTATGTGTGAAAAGACTCAGTTCTTGTACTGTAATTGCTTTTCTTAGTCTGATCCTCAGGGAGAGGCCCTAACTGAGATATTAGGGTTGTTCCATCTCTAATACTGATGATTTTGCTTCAGAATTCAGGTCTTTGATTTTGTGAAGTGCGTTAGATGAAATGCAGGCAGAGAGCTCCCTGCTGGGAAGTCATCTGAGGGAAGTCTTCTGTATGGTTTACTTCCTCAAGCATAGGTAGACTCTCACGAGTGTTCCACATTTGCTGGTCCCAGACATCAGGACAAATAATTGAAACCCTGGACAGTTCCTAAGTGCTTAAAGGGTCACCTGGTCATGGACCTGTCCCAGGGTCTTGTTGATATAATTGCTTTAAATTGCTTCCAAAGCCAAAGGACCTGGAGAAAATATGCAAGGAGCTGAAGGAACTACAGTTGTAGAACGGAGAAGAGAGAATTGGGGTGGGGGTGGGGCATGATGCAGTTTTCACCCTGCAGCTACTTCGGGGGGTGGAGTGGTGCATCTTCTCCAAAGAGGAGCCCTCCTCCTGTACACAGCTTTGCCACTCTAGGCCCAGAGTGCTCCTTCCCACCTGGGTGGCTGTCAGCAGTGCTTCTCAAGGAGCGATCTGCAGATCAGCAGCAGCTATATTACCAGGAAGCTTGTTAAAAAGGCAAATGAGGACCAGATGTGGTGGCTCATGCCTGTAATCCCAGTACTTTGGGAGGCCATGAGACTAGCCTGGCCAACATGATGAAACCCTGTCTCTATTAAAAATGCAAAAATGGCCAGGCACGGTGGCTCATGCCTGTAATCCCAGCACTTTGGGAGGCTGAGACAGGTGGATTACCTGAGGTCAGGAGTTCAAGACCAGCCTGGCCAACATGGTGAAGCCCTGTCTCTACTAAAAAATACGAAAATTAGCCAGGCATGGTGGGGGACGCCTGTAATCCTAGCTATACAGGAGGCTGAGGCAGGGAGAATTGCTTGAACCCAGGAGGCGGAGGTTGCAGTGAGCTGAGATTGCACCACTGCACTCCAGCGTGGGTGACAGAGTGAGATGCCATCCCCAAAAAATAAAAATAAAAATACAAAAATTAGCTGGGCATGGTGATGTGCACCTGTAGTCCCAGCTACTCGAGAGACTGAGGCACAAGAATCGCTTGAACCTGGGAGGCAGAGGTTGCAGTGAGCCGAGATCGTGCCACTGCGCTCCGGCCTGGGCGACAGAGTGAGACTCCATCTCAAAAATAAAAATAAATGAATAAATGAATGAATGAGTGAATGAACGAGGGGCTGGGTACTTTGGGAGACCAAGGCAGGCAGATCGCTTGAGCTTAGGAGTTTGAGACCAGCCTGGGTAACACAGCCAGACCCAGTATCTGAAAATAAAAGAAAATAAAGCTGAGCATGGTGACATGCGCCTATAGTCCTAGCTACCTGGGATGCTGAGGCAAGAGGATCACCTGAGCCCGAGTGATAGAGGCTGCAGTGAGCTGTGATCACACCATTGTAATCAGCCTGGGCAACAGAGCGGGCCCTGTCTCAAAAAAAGAAAAAAAAAAGTAAATTATTGGCTTTACCACATACCTACTGAATCAGAATCTTTGGGGTGTGGGGCCCTGAAACCTCTTTTATAGCAAGGCCCCTAGGGGATTTGTTTGTACTTTGAAGTTTGAGCAGCACTGGTTTAGAGTGCACCTGCTTTGCAGGTGACTGTAAGTGTATCTTCATTCCCTTTAGTGTAACAGAGCTCCACACTTAAATGGCCTTTTGTAGTCATTGCCAGTTACTCCACCTTTGAGGCCGTCTTTGCTGACTCAGGTTTTCCTGCATCTCCCCAGAACCCTGTCTGTCAGCTCCCATGGTCCTGCAGAAGTACGGGCCTTTCCTGCTCCACTCTTTCAACTCCAGTTTAAAGTCCTCTGCCTTCCATCTTTAGCCCCTTACCTCAATTTCCCAAGTTGTAGAATTTCCCTAATCTTCCTTCTTCCTGGTTCAAGGGCCATGTTAAACCCCCAAAACACCTCTTTGCTTCCCCATAAGTTTCATGTTTACTTTTTAATCCTCTGCCTTCTTCAATTTCTGAAATAATTGCTCTCCTGACAAAATTTTATTTCTTGTTCTTTATATTTCTGGCACCTTCCTACATCACTGTGCAAGTGAGTCTTAAGAGTTAGGGTCCTCTCCTTTCATCTCCATTGCTGGGATTATTTTATTATTTTATTTATTGTTGAGACAGGGTCTCACTCTGTCACCCAGGCTAGAGTGCAGTGGCACAATCAGCTCCCTGTAACCTCCAACTACTGGGCTCAAGGGATCCTCCTGCCTCAGCCTGCTGAGTAGCTGGGCTACAGGCTCATGCCACACCATGTCCAGCTAATTTTTAATTTTTTTTAGAGACAAGATCTCACTTTGTTGCCCAGGCTATAGCTTTCATTTTAAACAGCTACGTTTTAATTTATTATGCCTTCCCCCAAGTGGGTTACACTTAATCTCTTTAGTTTCGGGATGCTTAGTGTTAGAGGATTCTTCCTTAGGTACTGTGATAAAGTTGCCAGACTTTGGCTGGGAAAATACATAGCCTGTTCTGGCTACTAAGTAATGGGGAAAATGGGAGATCCTTAAGAATTATCAGCAGGGCCCACCCAGGTTTAAATTCAGCTCAACTCAACAAACATTTATTGAGCTCCTAAACAATGCACAGGACATGTATTAGGTGCTCAGAAATAGGACCATAACTTATAACGGCACATTTAAAAGCAGAATAAGGCTCAGACAGAAGGGAAAACCCAGTACTGGCAGACCCCAGTTACTAGTGAGGCAGGCTGTTTTGCACATAATAGCCACTTAAGAAAATCTGTGTTAAACAATAAAAGTAATTTTCAGACTAACAGGCCTTTGCTTAGGTTTGTCTTTTCTCCTAATTGCTCTGAATTTGGATTTCTGCAGAAGGCTTTCTGTAGTACTTTATGTTGCAAGCCTGTGTGCACCAATACTTCTAGCCTTAGTTGTCTTTCTTCTGCTTCTGTGGTAATAGATGAGGCAGTAGCAGGATAGAGTTTTACTGGAAAATGTGAAGGAAACACTTGGACTCAGGACAAAAGAGAACTTGTAAACATATTAGTCTTTGGGGAAATCTTACTGCAAATTGCTCTGAAGAATGTAGACAGAGAGAAAAAAAAAAGAGAAAAAGAAAAGAGGAGGAGGAGGAGGAAAGAGAAATTAAGTTTTAAAAGCAAACAAATAATAGTTTTGATGGGATGGATTTGTTTTATTAATAAGCCTAAAGATCCCAGGAGTCTCGTTTGATTATTAGCAACTGTATTTAAAATTTAAACATAAAACAAATTTTGTAGGTGCAAAGTGCTTATCAGACCCTAACCATGTCTCTCTGGGTTGGCAGCTAAGGGAACCTGCCTACCTGAGGGAAGGCCACTTGATATAGAATAATGAGGAGAAGGGACTTAGGCCTGACTTTACCAAAATCTTAGTGTGTGATCTTTCACAAGCTCCTTCTCTTCTTGGTGCTCCAGCGTCTTCTCTATAAAATGAATGGTGGAGATCAGGTCAGTGGTTCTAAGTGTGTGGTCCCTGAACCAGCAATATCAGCATTATCTAGGAACTTGTTAGAAGTTCTACTGTATCAGGCCGGGTGTGGTGGTTCATGCCTGTAATCCCAGCACTTCGGGAGGCCAAGATGGGTGAATCACCTGAGGTCAGGAGTTCAAGACCAGTCTGGCCAATATGGTGAAACCCTGCCTCTACTAAAAATATAAAAATTAGCCGGCCGTGGTGGCACATTCCTGTGGTCCCAGCTACTCAGGAGGCTGAGGCAGGAGAATTGTTTGAACCTGGGAGGCAGAGGTTGCAGTGAGCCAAGGTTGTGACATTGCACTCCAACCTGGGCAATAGAGCGAGACTCCATCTCCAAAAGAAAAAAAAAAAAAAAGGAAATTATACTACATTAGAAACTCTGGGGTAGGGCCCAGCAATCTGACTTTTAACAAACCCTGCAGGTAATTCTGATGCACACTCCAGTTTGAGACCCACTGGACTAGTCAGTCTGCATTTCTGTAAATGAAGTCATTGAAGCCCACACAAAGCAGATGTGGGCAATTGAGGCAGATATTGGTGCTGGAGGCCACTCATTCACAGCTGCTTGGTCATGGAGTGGAGTGGGGGCTGCTCTATATGCAGTGGACTGAGTTGCAGCCCCCATCCTTCCCTTGCTCCAGTACCAGATGACCCATTGTAGGCACACCAATTGCATGCTCAGGGCTCTAGCAATGCAGGGCCACCCACCAACATCATTTTGTCTGGAAAACATTTGATATCTGATGCTTTCCTAAAAACATTAAAGTTATCCTCATGGGAAATATCAGAACTTTAATGGACCTCTTTATATTTAGTTTATAGTTCAATGCTTTTTAAAAAACTGTTGAAATTCTCTGGGCAGGAATGGAGACCTGGTGGGCCTGTATAACCTTTTCAGAGTTTAGAATATTTAGAGCTCTCCATCCTGCCCTACCTTCCTCCTGGCTTCTCTCTGAGGCATACATTAAGCAACTTACTGTCTTAGTTAGCTTAGGCTGCTATAACAAACCACGTTAGACTGAGTGGATTATCAACAATGGAAATATATTTCTGACAGCTCAGGAAGCTGGAAGTCCAGTATCAGGGTGTCATGATGGTTGGGTTCTGGTGAAGACCTTCTTCTGGGTTGCAGACCGCTGACATCTTGCTGTATCTCATGAGGCAGAAGGTGATGATGACTCCAGTCTCCTCAACCTAAGCCTATTTGTGAGGGCTTCATTCTCATGACCTAATCACCTGTCAAAGGCCCCACCTCCTAAATCCCCATCACATTGGAGATTAGATATCAACATGTGAATTTTGAGAGGACACCACCATTCGGTCCATAGCACTTGCCATACTTTGACTGTCTAAGAAGCACATCTTTTTAACCGCTAAGATTGGAATATGTCTTACAATTGATAGTGTGTTAGGTCCAGTGAAATTTTGGCACTGTTGATGTTCCCTAGAAGCTATTCTATGTCAGGCTTTCTTTCTTTTTCCTTTTCTTTTCTTTCTTTTTTTTTTTTTTTTTTTTTGAGACAAGGTCTCACTCTGTCACCCAAGTTGGATTGCAGTGGCCTGATCTCAGCTCACTGCAACCTCTGCCTCCTGGTTCAAGTGATTCTCCTGCCTCAGCCTCCAGAGTAGCTGGGATTACAGTTGTGCACCACCATACCTGGGTATTTTTTGTATTTTTAGCAGAGACGGGGTTTCGCCATGTTGACCAGGCTGGTCTCGAACTCCTGACCTCAGGTGATCTGCCTACCTCTGCCTCCCAATGTGCTGAGGTGGGCAGATCACTTGAGGCCAGACTTTTACCCATAACTTTTTCAGAAGTCTAAAACTCTCTTATGACCCCTGTGTCTGGAATTAGAGTTCACCATGGACAATGTGCATCCTGGTTTAGGCGTTCTGACAAACTCATCCAGAAGGTATTTAGCTGGTTCTTTGCAGAGCCTCCATGATTTTGGTGTCCTCTGTGTTACTCAGTGCACGGATGAATAGCTTCCTTTAGGTAACTTGACTTTTTCTGGGCAATGATTAATGTTCTGGACAGTGTCATAGATAGAAAAGGCCTTAGACTCACACCATGACCTCAAGGAGCTCACATTCCAGTGACCCAAATGTCAACAATGATAATATAGTGTGCTAAGTATGGTGATAGAGATAAATAGAAAGTCCTATAGAAGAAAGGAAAAATTAAGTCTGTCTGCCCTTGTTGGGTGTCACTTCACAGATGAAGTAAGGTTGCCTGCGTCTTGAAGAAGAAGAGGAGATCACTGAAGGAAAAGGAAAGGAAGAACAGCATGTTAAAAAGCACTTAAATGTTGGAAAAATGGTTAAAAGCAAGAAAGTTAAAAGCAAAATAGCAAAAAATAATAAAGCGAAAACATACTTAGAACATCCTTACAATAGCTGAATGGCATGGCAGGCAAATGCAGATTTGGGAACCAGTAGGAGAGGCTGTGAAGCCATGGGATTGGTTGTTATCAGCCAGAAACTGTTGCTGTCACCAGCATTAAAAGTAACCGATTTTCTTGGCAGTCGGGGAAAAAAGAAATGTGTGATGAGTTAGATAGCTTTTATTAACTGATTAAGGGAAGCATGCAGGTTTGTCAAAAGAGACAAATAATTTTCTTGGCGGTAAACTCTGAAGAGTTTCCAATGTGCACCCTAATATTAGAGTCACTGAACAATACAGTTTAGAATAATAAATTCACAAATTCCATATTTCTTTCTTCTTTTTCTTTTTTCAAAGACAAGGCCTTGCTCTGTTACCCAGACTAGAGTGCAGAGGCATGATCATAACTCACTGCAGCCTTGAACTCCTGGGCTCAAGCAATCCTCCTTCCTTAGCCTCCTGAGCAGCTGGGACTACAGGTGCATGCCACCACACCTAGCTAATATTTAACTTATTTGCAGAAATAGGGTCTTGCTGTGTTGCCCAGGCTAGTCTCAAATTCCTGGCCTCAAGTGATCCTCCCACCTCAACCTTCCAAAAGCATTGGGATTATAGACATGAGCCACTGTGCCTGGCCTCCACATTTCTTTATACTAACTCAAGTAAAAGTTAAGATCATAATTTTCATAATTTTTTCCTGATAACAGAAGTAATACATGTTCATTACAATACATATACTGGTCATAAAAAGAAGAAAAATTGCTGGTCATGCCAGTATCTAATGCTTTTATATACATAGATGGGCTATACAGCATGTGCAAAAATGGGATTATCTAACACATCTATTTAAACCTACCTTTTTTTACTCAAAAATATATTAGGAACATTTTTCCATGGCATCAGTTATTCTATAATAAAGCATTTATTGTGCCACTTAATGGATATACCATAATTTAACAGTATCCTATTGTTGAGCCTGTATTCAATTTCCTAATATTCTGTTCAATATGTTGATGAACATTCTTGTTAACAAATCATTGGGCCTATTCATGGTGTTTTCTGTATTAGAGCTCTTTAGGCTGTTAGTATCAGAAAACCAAGTCAAACTATTTTAAACAAAAATGGAAGTTATCGTGGTAATCACTGAAAAATTCAGGAATACATTGGCTTTAGACAAGGCTGGATTCAAGTGCTCAAGCAACGCCATCAAGTGCTATGGCTTTCTTCTCTCAGTTTCACTCTCTTCTGTGTAGGCTTTATTTGTAGGCAGGCTCTCTCTCCACAAAGTGGCAAAGGTCATCACTGGCAGTTGCAAGCTTATGTAGTCTTCATAACTCACAATTCTAGACAAAAAGCACTTTTTGTGACAGCGCCTGCAAAAATCTCGGGGAAACACTGATTGGCCAGCCTGGGTCACATGGCATCCTTGAACCAATCATTATAACATTGGCTGGAGTACCGTAATTAGCCAAGACAGTCCTTAGTGCACCTTGTGGGTGGGGTCAGCTGCCCTCAAATCATATAGATAAACAAGATTAGTACTGAATAAGAAAGGGATGAGTTCTCAAAGGGAGGGATGCTAGACAGGTTAAAAAAAATCCCCACAAATTTCCTGAAGATAAATTTCTATAACAGGGCTATTTGAATCAAAGGGGATATTTTATATATATATATACATACATATATATATGTGTGTGTGTGTGTGTGTGTGTGTGTGTGTGTATGTTTTTTTTTTTCTTAGAGTCTCACTCTGTCACCCAGGAAGGAGTGCTGCAGTGGCATGATCATGATCTCAGCTCACTGCTGTAACCTCTGCCTCCCAGGTTCAAGCAATTCTCCTGCCTCAGCCTCCCAAGTAGCTAAGATTTCAGGCACCTGCCACTACACTCAGCTAAGTTTTGTATTTTTAGTAGAGATGGGGTTTCACCATGTTGGCCAGGCTAGTCTCAAACTCTTGACCTCAAGTAATCTGCCCACCTCGGCCTTCTAAAGTGCTGGGATTATAGGTGTGAGTCACTGCACCTGGCCTATTTTTAAAAGGCTTCTAATACATATAGCTAAGTTGCTTTCTAGAATGTGTAACAATTTTCATGTTCACTTGCAGTGTATGAGAAAGTTCTTTTTCTTAAGACCTCATAACAACTGGGCAATACCATCCTATTTTTTAAATACTTTTATTTGTATCAAAGTAATACTTTTCTAAAAGAAACCTGTGAGAACCAGTGGTGTGCTGTAAACTAGGTCTCTAGGAAAGAAAAAAAGCAGCCTGGTGCAGTGGCTTACATCTGAATTCTCAGCACTCTGGGAGGCCAAGGCAAGAGGATTGCTTGAGCCCAGGAGTTCAAGACCAGCCTGGGTAACATAGTGGACCCCCATCTCTATAAACAAACAAACAAAATTAGCTGGGCTTGGTGGCATGCACCTGTAGTTCCAGCTGCTTGGGAGGCTGAGGTGGGAGGCTCACTTGAGCTTGGGAGGTTGAGGCTGCAGTGAGTTATAATTATTGTACTCCAGCTGAGTGACAGAGTGAGACCTTATCTCTAAATTAATAAATAAATAAAAGAAAAAGCCCTGATTTGGAGTTTTTACAAATTTCTGTGGTACAAACATTCCCACCATAATAGAGGTGTTTAACGACAGTGTTTAAAAAGACATGGCAGTCTCTTGCCCTATCTCTCTCTAACACTTTGTTCCTCTCCCCAGAGGGAACCATGCTCAATTATCCTCTTTTCTATTTTATTTGGCTCCAGATTTCTAAATCATATGCTTATACTATTATATGTTAATTTATCAATTTTAAACATTACCTATAGAAATAATAGAAATACATTTCCTACTATGATAGGATGAGCTCTGAGTTCTTATACAGTCTCCCTGCTTCCCACCTTCATCAATCCCCACATTTAACTGCTTTTGTTGTTGTTGTTCAATCGATAGTCAGTGTTTACTTATTATGACTTTGTAAATTTCCTTCACGGCTATGCCAAGAAATACATATCTTATACAATTCTTAGCTTTTCTTTTACAACCCTTAGCTTTTCTTGGAGTTAGTAATTTCCCTAGCGTGTTTTTCTCATTTGTTTAATTTCCTCTGTATTTATTACTAGTTTTCCCAAAGTGTTCTACACTATATGTTATGTACCTATCGACATTTGGATTACCTGCTAAACACAGCAGTTGTTCTTTTCTCCAATGCAAACTTCCTTCTCATAGTCCTTGTCCTTCCTGTGCTAATCTGGAATGGTTGTGTTCTAGCCCTACTGCAATGCACAGCTCTTGTCTTGCCACTTCCCACTTCCCTTCAATCTTCTCTATTTTGCACTACTGTTTTCTGAAACCCATATCTTTTTTCCTTCTTGGTTTACTCTCAATTTTTTACAGAAGCTCTTCCAGTTGTTTCCTAAGACAAGATACGCGGAAGGTAAAATTTTAGAGATTTTTTTTTCTTCTAAAAAAACATGGTATACATGTGCAGAACATGCAGGTTTGTACATAGGTATATGTGTACCATGGTGGTTTGCCGCATGTATTGACCCACCCTCTAAGTTCCATCCCTTCACTCCCCACCCCACAACAGGCCGTGGTGTGTGTTGTTCCCCTCTCTGTGTCCATGTGTTCTCGTTGTCCTGATGAAAATATCTTTATTATGTCCTCCACTTAGCCAATTGTTTGGCTGGCTATGACATTTTAGGTGGAAAACAATTTCCTCAGAATTTTTAAGACATTGATCCATTGTGTTTTGACTCATTCTCACTCTTCAGATACTATTGAAATTGCCATTATGACAGTGGAGAAATGAGAATTCATTTTAATTTGCATTTAAAATGAACTGCATTGTCCATGTATTGGCTGTCCTCTATGGGTAGCCTCTCTCTCTGTTTTTTTTTTTGAGATGGAGTCTTGCTCTGTCACCCAGGCTGGAGCACTTTGGTGTGATCTCGGCTCACTGCAACCTCCGCACCCCCGGTTCAAGCATTTCTCTGCCTCAGCCTCCCTAGTAGCTGGGACTACAGGTGCGTGCCACCACATCCAGCTAATTTTTGTATTTTTAGTAAAGATGGGGTTTCACCATCTTGGCCAGGCTGGTCTTGAACTCCTGACCTTGTGATCCACCCACTTCGGTTTCCCAAAGTGCTAGGATTACAGGTGTGAGCCACTGTGCCCGACCTGGGTAGACTTTCTTTTTACCTGGCACCAACCTTGAAGAGAGCACTCAAAATTTCTTTACAAGTCTCCACTAAAGAGAGCCATTTTATAAACCATTAATGTTCAACATAAAATTTATTTGATATTTTCTAGGCGAAACAGAGGTGAAGGTTGGTATTGCCCAGCAGTTTGGCATTCAGTTTAATTCCTCATTAGACATTCTGACTTTCCCCCTTTTCAAACTGGCTTGATGTTTTTTCAATTTTAAAAATTAAAGTAAAATTGTGTTTAATAAAATTCACCCTTTTTAGTATACAGTTCTGTGAGTCTTATCAAAACATATACAGTTGTGTAAACAACACCACCATAGAGATACAGAATAGTCCTATCAGTCCCCGAATTTCCCCCTTACTTCTTCATGGTCAGCCCCTCTCCTAACCCCTACACCCTGGCAAGCAAGCACTGATCTGTTTTCTGTCCCTAATGTTTTGCCTTTGTCAAGTAAATGGAATCATAGAATGTAGCTTTTGAGTCTGGCTTCTTTCACTTAGTGTAAGCATAGACTAGAAAAGTTCCAGGGAAGTCACCTAATCTCTCCAGGCCCAGGATTGCTCATCCGTAAGATAGGAGCTATATCATCTGTCCTCTGCCTTTCAGAATGATTGGAGGGGAAAAGGACATGCTAGGTGGGAAAGTGCATTGAAAAGTGTAAAGTGCCACACAAGGACAAATGGTGATGCTGATAGTGAGTAAAAAAAGTGTGCCAAGAGAGAAAAGAGATCACTGAGTGTTAGCTTTTGAATAACCCACAACTGTGGGCTTTTAATTCCGATTAAAAAGAAAGTGGTTTATGCTTTTTTTTTTTTTTTTTTTTTTTTTTTTTTGAGATAGAGTCTTACTCTGTCTCCAAGGCTGGAGTGCATTGGCATGATCTTGGCTCATTGCAACCTCTGCTTCCAAGGTTCAAGCGTTTCTCCTGCCTCAGCCTCCTGAGTAGCTGGGATTATAGGCATGTGCCCCCACGTCCAGCTAATTTTTGTATTTTTACTAGAGATGGGGTTTCCCCATGTTGGCCAGGCTGGTTTCGAACTCCTAGCCTCAGGTGATCTGCCCGCTTCAGCCTCCCAGAGTGCTGGGAATACAGGCGTAAGCCACCGCCCCTGACCTGGTTCATGCTTTTTAATGAAAGGACTTGTGTTACAGGCAGTCCATGTCTCTGTGGCCAAGAGAGCAGCCTGATAATGCCAGGGAGATGGCTGCCCACCGGTCTGATGATAAAACTCTGCCCACAGATTTTCAGGAATGCATCCCATTTTAGTAAATCTTTGATGTATTAAACAACTTTTGTTTACATATCATCCCAGAGAGAGGGGGTCTCATCTTAGGACCATGGTGCAGAAAGTCAAGGATGTCTCCTGCTTGTGACCTCATGGGAGATATTTTCTAAATCTTTTTCTCTTCAAAGTTGATAAGAAAATAAGGCCTTTTCAACTGATGGGCTTACTAAAAATTCTGCAAGTTCCCTACTTAGTAAGATCTTGAGTGCTCTCAGGAAAGAGTCATTACAGACTGTTCTAATGTGTTCTAGCACTCTTACTTTAGTAAGGCACTTCTTCAAATGTTGGCTTTACTTCCTCCTCAATGCCTATCCTGATCTTCACAGTTCCAGCTCTCCCCTCTCAAAGTGACTTCCTGCTATGAAATGCCTGAGAGCAGAGGCTCCTCAACTTTCTCATTTCATGGTGCCCACAGTAATTTTTCATAGCACCCCCAGGCAAAAATAAATATGTAATAGTTCCATATATTAAGTAGTTAGATCCAAACAACTTAATAATCATTGAAGTCCTAATAATTTAGTAGTTGTTTGAAAAAAATGCACATACATTTTAAAAATTATGCTTTTATTTAACTTTAAAATAACCACAGTAAGTTACTAATGGGATGTGTGTGCCTGTTGGGTGCTGTACAACTTCTCAAACCTTGGATCAGATTGTACACATTTCCTCTTCCATGTTGGGTTTTGTGCAAAAAAAATACTTGCTTTTTTATCACAGCAACTAATAAAAACTCAGCTTTGCAAAGATATGATGTCATAAGAATGTAGCATGATCTGAGAGCTGCTTGGAGCTGCTGGTTTGCACATGTCCAGTAGATTCTGGGTGTCGCCATGTTTCCCTTGAAAAAAATAAATATCCCACTGTAACCCTGTGAATTTGCTGTGGCTCTGCAGGACACCTCAACCCTTAGTTTGGCCTTAGAAGTTTTCTGTACCTCTGATGATAAAAAGCACATTCTACCTTCTATCATAGTTATTTAAAGACACATATTACGTCTCCTAGTAGAGCTTTTTGAAGGTCAGGACCATGTCTGACTCATCTCTGTATCGTCCTTAATACCTCTCAGTAA
The DNA here is from genome assembly GCA_963573385.1 of Cacajao melanocephalus. NCBI lineage: Eukaryota > Metazoa > Chordata > Mammalia > Primates > Pitheciidae > Cacajao > Cacajao melanocephalus. Next base: position 50,185 of record CAUYLG010022539.1, on the reverse strand, counting down.
AAGTAACTAGCATTTTATGAGCACTTACTAAGGCCAGGATGACCATACATCCATAGTCTGGATGACTCCAGAGTCTATGCACTTCCCAGGACACCTCACTGAGCACGGTGCTTTACCCATAAGCTCCCAGTCAATTTTACTTGAATGAGTGCATAGAATTGCATATACTTAATTTGGGCCACACCTTGCAAAACAATTCGTAGAACCCAGTCAGGCCAAGTAGGTGCCTCTATACACCCAGCATGAGTTTGGGGCATAGCACTGGGGCTACGCATAGCTCTGTCACTTACCTCTGGCCTCAAGAAAATGGTTTAACGGTTATGTGTTTCTGTTTTCCTCAACTGCAAAATTGGATAACAATACCTCACTTAAGAGTATTATGAAGGTCAAATGAGATATTGTCTGCATAAGGGCTCTGAAGGACATCAAGGTGATACTTGTTAAGGGATTATGGTTCAGGTGTAAGTAACATGAATACCATTCATTAATGGGATACCCCTATTCTATGCCTCTTCCTGGTAGGGCTGAAGGAGGGGGTGGCTGAACCGAGGACATAGTTACGGAGCAAAAAGGGGCTATAAGTAGCTATTTCTGTTCCTCAAGTGACCATTCTCTAGGCACACACTGAAATTCCCTCTGGAGCTGCACTAATGGACACATTAGTATCAGTTGACAAAGTACCATATGCTCTGAAATGTTCTCCCATTAGGCTTCATGGGAGGTGGCAGGAATTCATTGTCCATTATAGGAAATCTGCCATGATTTTAGTCTCCAATAAAGTATACTCCTAGGCCTCCCAGGCTCTGGAAGGTCAGACTATGCCTCCAACTAATCATGATGCCCAAGACATTACTTATTTTAAGACAGGAAGTCTGTAAAGTAAGATTATCTTTGTCCATAGGAAACTCATAAAATTATCGTTTTTTAAAAAAAAAATGTTTTAACAATGGATTATTTTGTGAGTATTTGTTATTTGGTTTCAGGTTAATCAGCATGTGTGCTGGTCATTAATCAGGATCCAGATTATGAAAATAATATATCATGTCTTCAGTGGCATTAATAAGTACATGGTTTTTCATAAGCCACCATGTTATTTATTTATATATCTATTTATTTAGAGACAAGGTCTCACTCTGTTATCCAGGGTGGAGTGCAATGGAGCCCAGTAAAATCTGGGCTCACTGCAGCCTTGACTTCCTGGACTCAAGTCATCCCCCTACCTCAGCCTCCCAAATAACTGGGATAACAGGCATCGCGCCACCACATCTAGCTAATTTTTGTATTTTTTGTAGAGACTGGATTTCACATGTTGCCCAGGCTGGTCTTGGACGCCTGAGCTCAAGCGATCTGCCCACCGCAGCCTCCCAAAGTGCTGGGATCACAGATCATATTTTATTTTATGGAAACTTTTTTTGCTGGAAGTATCATCTCTCTTAATACCAGTCGGTCTGCATAAAAAAGAATGAAAGAAAAAAAAGGAAGAAAGAAAGACCCAAGCTCCATGAATTGCAAAAGAAAAGGCAGACTTAAAGTGTCAAGATCTGGGAGTTTCAAAATGTGTAATAATAGCTGCCATTTATTGAATGAGCAGATCCTGTGCTAGGTGCTTTATCTTTACTAGTTAATTTAATTCTCACAACACTTTTCAAGGTTAGTGTTATCTACATGTTAGGATGAGAAAACTGAGAAGTTACATTAGTTGTCCAAGGTCATAAAGCTAACAACAGCTGGCATTCAAGCCATGTCTGACTCCACAGCCCATATCCTTTCCAGAACATCCCCCTGGGATTCAAAGAATAGGCTGAAACACAGTGTTGCAGTACACAGTACATAGTATCAAAACATGAATGAAGCCTTGTTTGTAAGAAAATCTAGATCATCCCTCCCTCTCCCTATCCTACACCAAAGATGGGAGAGAAACCTTCCAAGACTTTCCCCTGTGTCTGGAGACTCTCCATGCACTGTTTCCAGAATTTAGGGAATGTTTTAGCTGGAGGGATCCAGGCTAGTCTGGTACTTCCCTGACATCCCCCAGTTACTTTCATTCTGATTTTCATTCACTCTGCTTATACCTGTCCTCTATAAGGGGCTTCTGTTTAGTAGGATTTGAGTTGAATAAAGAATTCTACTCACCTCCTTTCTACCAAAGTTGGAAAAACACTGATATAGTCCAATTCTATGTTTTATAGGTGAAGATCTCTCTGACCTAGAGCAGGATTGATCAAAATAACCTAGAAAGGTAGGACAGGCCCTTTACTCTTTAAAATTTTAATTTCTGGATCATTACAGGAAACTATTGGGGTGAGAAAGACAATCACCATGGGAAATACGCTCCCAAAGCTGTTTTCACCTGTTGACAGAACCGGCGGGTAGCAGAACCAGACTGACTCCATCACTGACACCAGCTATCTGGATGATCTTGAGCAGGTTACTTAACTATGAAGAGTCTCTTCATCTCCAAAAAAAGACACATAATACTTGCTTGTTGGAGTTTTTGTGATAGTATGTTAAAAATACATGGTGTATAAGAGATATTCCTTTCCATCCTTAGAGCCTTCCATAGGCTGTTCTTTCTGCCTGGAAGCTCTATCATCCTTCTCCCCTTCAGGTAGCTGACTTGGACTTATTATTTAGTTTCTTTCACTAGATTTCTTGGATTTGAATCCAAGCTCTTCCTAGTTGAGTGACCAGGGGAACATTTAGGCTTGGTTTTCTCATTTATAATGTAGGGATATTAATATAATTCACAGGGTTATTAAAATGAGATAAAATGCTTAGAACAGTGCCTAACAAATATTAGGTCTCAATAAAATTTAGCAAGGATCATTTGTGGGATCCATAACATAATTCCAGATCCATAACATTATTCTTTTTCCTCCTTGAGTAAGCTATTCACATTGTTTAGAAGCTCATGACATTTACTCTTTATTCTTGGAGTTCAGAAATTTCACCAGGATATATTTTTAAATATCCATTCTGCCAATCTTTGTCTTTTAATTGGTGTATTTAGATTATTTACATTTAATATAATTATTGAAATGTTAAGAACTGAACTCTGCTATATTGTTATTTCTTTTCTTTCTGCACAGGGGAATGTCTTGGACGCTTTCTCTCCCATCTGTTTGTTTCCTACTTTTCACTCCTTTTTTCTTTTTCCTGCCTCCCTGTGGACTGCTCTGGCTTTTTTTTAGAATTCTACTTTGATTTATCTAAAGTATTTTTGAGTGTATCTCTCTGTATAGTTTTTAAAGTTGTTGCTCAAGTATTATATTGTACATAAGTAACTTATTACAGCCTACTGCTCCTGACATTTTACCCCTTTCACTGAAATACCTAGGACTGGAAGTTCTAGGTATGTGTTTTAAAACTAATACAGTATAGAAACTAGAGTCTTTTTTTTATCTGATAACTCAAGTCCATACATTTAATGTATAGGTAATTGAAGTGCAGAAATTTTATCTGATAATTCAAAACTATGAACTTAGTCTTTTTCTCTTTTCTTTTTTTTTTTTTTTTCCTGTTGAGATGGAATCTCACTCTGTTGTAGGCTGGAGTGCAGTGATGCAATCTTGGCTCACTGCAACCTCCACCTCCCGGTTCAAGCGATTCTCCTGCCTCAGCCTCCCGAGTAGCTGGGACTATAGGCGTGCGTCACCATGCCCAGATAATTTTTGTATTTTTAGTAAAGATAGGGTTTTACCATGTTGGCCAGGATGGTCTTGATCTCTTGACCTCATGATCTACCCACCTCAGCCTCCCAAAGTGCTGAGATTATAGGCGTGAGCCACTGTGCCTAGCTGTCTTTTTTTTTTCTATTATTTTTTGGTTATTGCTTTGCTCCTTTGTTATTTTTTGCTCTATTTAGTACTATTATTTGGATATCTTCTAGATATTTCATCAGTGTTTTAAAATCCTTTCACTCATAATTTCTATTTCTTTTTATTTTTGGCTTGGTACTTTGGGGTAGTTCTCCTTTTTTATCTTTCAGATCATTAAATCAGCTTTCAGTGGTGTTCATTACATTTTTCATTTCCACAATTGAAAATTTTAAAAATTGTGTATTTAACTTTCAAAAATAATTTTGATCATTTCTTTCTAATCTCTTCTTGAATCTCCTTGCATTTTTTTTGTTTTAAAAAGTTAGTTTTTCTTCCATTAAATCGATCTCCATGTGACTCCTCTCTTTTAGTTATTTGGCTTGATTGTGCTCCTTTGAGCTATTGACTCCCCTTAAATAATCTCTGATCTGCTTTGGCTACTTATATCAACACCTGAGCAAGTTGGGATTTTGTGGCCTCTTGGGTTCAGTGATCATGAAAGGAAAGAAGGATGCATCTCCAGTGGCCTGGTGGTGAACAGAGCTACCTGACTGGGTCCAGCAGGCTGAGGTGAGGTGGAAGAGGCTTTTAGGATCTTTGGACACTCCCAGATTTAATGGGGTGGGGTTGGGCTGCTGTGTGACATTGTGTAGTTTGTTTATTGCAAGGGCATCTGGTGGAGAGGATTAACAGGAGCTAAAATCCACTTGCCAAGTTGTGTACCCTGGTGGGGAGCTACATCAGCCCAAGGGAAGGAAGCATATTTTCTCATTTTCGAAAAGGCATCTGAAAGGGGAAGCTTTCTTCTAGCCCACATAAAGAGGCTGTGTGGGCTAGGCGTGACCCTGAGGGTATAGTGTGTCCCACCTGTGACATTCCATTCTATAGAGGCAGGCCTTGACAGAATCAGGTGTCTTCCTGCAGAGCTATGTGCAGGAAGTGGGCCGGGACAGTTCTTCCTCACCTGTTGAGGGGTCCTGCTCAGTTGGGGTCAGCTGGGCCCCTCAGGTAGCCCAGGATTGAAAGCCTTCCCTGCAGACTCACTAGTGAGGCTGACTACTTCCCAGGCTCCTGGGCCTTGGTCCTTCTTGCAATTGTGGACAGTGTGGCAGCGACAGCGCCCTTTGCCAATCCTGCACTGGGATTTTGTGTGTGGGAGGGTGTCTCCTTTGTGCTCCATCTATAGGCAACAGTGTCCTATGCCCCATTTACTGTGTGTCTCCCAATTTGGGTCATCTTAGCAGGGAGCTGGGTTATAGAGAGGGGGTCAGGAGGCAGGCCCCCATCTTCGGAGAAGCCTCCTGTGTAGGCATGCTAAGGTGATTTAGGAAGTTTCTTCATAACACAGTTCTATTACAGTCATCTGTCCTCCTCCAAGAATAGAGCTCTGTTTCCCAGATAAATCTGAATCTGAATCCCATTTACCAGCTCTGTGACCTTATGCCAATCACTTTAATTCTCTGAGCTTGCCTCAGTTTCATCTGTAAAGTGGGGATTGTTGTGTGTGTCTTGCATAGCTCAAGGAGCTGTTGAGAGAATAAAATGAGATGATTACTCTGTTTGGTGTTTTGCAAACTGAAAAGTGCTATGTGAAAGTAAAGGAGTTGAAGAAAACAGTGCTAGAGAGGGTGGCATCTGCCCCCATGGGCTGTGGGGAGCACAGTGGTAGTGAAAAGTTGCAGTCACCCAACAGATGCAAAGCAGAATCAAGCCGGTGGGAATTGGGCCAGGTATAGTTGTCAAGACCAAGGTAGGGCCACACTTGATGCTGGCCACAACCTCAAGGACATGCCTTTCTCTCAGGACCTGATCTCCCAAGAGCTGAGCCAGCAGGAAAAAAAAAGAGAGAGAGAGAATTTAAAAAAGAGATAAAAAGGCAAGAGTAATAGATGCTGAAGCCAGCCCTATCTTTTCAAAGCTGTCTCTCAAAACATTGAAATATTTATCACCTGAGAAATGAGATAAAAATTCATCTGACAAGAGACATAAAGAGCTCGAATATTTTTTAAAACTTGTGATAATCATTCTGAATTCTATACAAATATCTTATTGCCTTCCTCTGTTTCTAACTGAGTCATTATGTCCATTGCATTAGCAATAAATTCGAATACCAGTTTTATCAAGGAGCAGAGAATGCGATTAAGAACAAGAAAAGAAATATAAGCAGACAAGGCTTAGACGAGAGCTAAGGAAGCAATCTAGAAATGAGACATGTTTTCCATCCTCCTGCCCTACCACTAAAAAAAAAAAAAAAAAGGTAAAAATAGATCATCTTTGGGAGAATGACTACAATAAGCAGTCAAGCAAGGTTTGGAGCGTGTCGGGAGACTGATACCTCTTCACCAGTAAACAGATAATGAATTTTCTAGCTCAACTCACTATTCTTAGTATTATCCAGTGAATTGCACAATTCATTTTTAAGAAATGAGCAGTGAATGTTTGCTTCTGTGTCCTAGAATCTTGGGAGTAAGAACATGTTTTTTTGTTTTTGGTTTTTGACAGAGTTTCGCTCTTGTTGCCCAGCTGGAGTGCAATGGCGCCATCTTGGCTCACCGCAACCTCCACCTCCCAGGTTCAAGCAATTCTCCTGCCTCAGCCTCCTGAGTATTTGGGATTACAGGCTTACATCACCACGCCGAACTAATTTTGTATTTTTAGTAGAGACATGGTTTCTCCATGTTGGTCAGGCTGGTCTCAAGCTCCTGACCTCAGGTGATCTGCCCGCCTTGGCCTCCCGAAGTGCCGGGATTGCAGGCGTGAGCCACCACACCTGGCCTGAAAATGTTGTTTTTATGTCATCTTTTCTCTCCATAAAGCAACAATCTAATTGTCCTCGAGAGGTAATAACAATCCTCATGATAAGCACCCAGTTTCTTTTGCCAACAGCAGTACCTCTCTTCATGACTGATAACACTTTAGCTTCCTTAATCTCAAAGAATCATTTGGTTTAGAGCTCAGGGTACATTGGTTGTCATCAGGTATCATTGCCTCTTCTTATAGAGGAGTGAAGTGTAGCTCAGAGAGGAGGTGCGACTTTCCCACAGCCACACAGCAAGGGAGGGACAGAACTAGAGTCTAGAACACTAGGGCACTGCTTTTCTACAAGACCCTCAGCAGAAGTACTGGCATAGATCTCAGATAGAGCTATTTCTAATAACCCTCTTGCAGTACTCCAGTAGTCCCTGAGTCTTGGCTCACCAAAGTCTTGATGTAACTGTTTCATTATGTTTCTGCTTAAGACCTTGAATATTAAAAGCACACAATCAGTTTATGTGGTATAGTAACACTCTCTTAACCAAATCATTTTATCCCCTATCCAATGTGGATTCATTTCAGAAGGCTTAAGTCTGTAGTAGGCACTCGACAATGTTGACTGAATGAATGAATAACCACTTAGAGGCTCATTAAGGAATCATGTCGTTTTAGATCTGAAAGAGACCTGGAAGGTGATTCTGGTCTTACTCCTCCATGAGTCCTCTCACTTCTGCCACCTTGCCTGAGTCCTCTCACTCTTCAAGTCTTCACTGAGATTTGAAGAGCAAGAGGACTCAGGCAAGGTGGCAGAATACTCCTAGAGCTCCTTTTTCCCTCTGCTTCCCATATCAGTGTTCTTTCTTTCACCCATACCGCTTCTCATTAATTTGATATGGAGGCATTGAAATTGCCAATTTACTTGTGTTCTGGTAAATAAAATAAGTATTTCTAACATCCAAAACATTTAAAAGCATTAAAAAACACTGCTCCACAGAAAATAACAGGGTCGAGTTTTTTTTAACCATATGGGATTTGATCATTCTGAGGAAGAACAGAAACTCGTCCTAAATCACTGCAGAGAGTAAAGCTGGAATTTGAGGCAGTAAAGCTGAAATTTGGTATTCTATTTTGGGAACAATAGATATGAAGTCAGAAAGAGTTAGGCATTCTAATAAGGAAATTATAGAAAAGCTAACTATTAAGTCAGATCTCAGAAGTGTGTGAGTGCAAAGGAGATTAATACAGGTAAGGGAAAGGTATAGGCACTTAGCAGTTGACAAATGGCACACTCATTGCCATAGAGAAAGCAAACTTTTAGCTGAAATGGTACTTATGGGAAATAAATTCAAATCTCAGATGTTTGAGTCAGGAAGTCTCATTAGGATGCAACACAGCTTCTCATTATGGGCTATTACATAGTGTCACTAAAAAAAGGAGAGACATCAGAGAGGGACAGGGCACAACCACATAGCAATAGAAGAAATTTCATTCTTACTAGATGTTGTTCTACATTAATATTGGATCATTTGATGCTATCCTGTAACCAAAAATCACTCTTCAGAGTGACAAAAACAGAGATGAAAAGTAATCTATATCCAAATGGCAGCAGTTAGGGTAAAACTTGAGAGACATATATATTTTATTTGTTGATTTATTCATTCACTCAATAAATATTTATGGAATTATAGGAAGGCAATAATAAATAAGACATTGTCTTTCTCAAGAAGAACTCAAGAAGACAGACGTGTAAACAAATCATTGTAATGGGTGTGCTGGGTGCTTTATTTGCCATATGCTTTATATAAGTATAGCAGAGATGCAAAGCAAGACTGCAGAGTTCATAGAGGACAATATATTTTTCAGCAGGATTTAAAGGAAGAAGAAAAGTTCATCCAGCAGGTTCGGTGAAAGGTTAGAAAAACAAGGAAGCCTCCCAGAGGGCAATAATAGCTTATGTAAGGTATTTAGCAGTATAGGATTTAGAATTTCATGTGAATCCCAGTGCAGCTATTTTAAAGCTGTGGAATCTTGGGTAAGTGACTTTACTTCTTGGAGCCTCAGTTTCCTTTTCTTTAAAATAAGTAGAGGAATCCTCACCGTATATAATGATTAGAAACATTCCTAATAGTGCTGGCTAGCAAGTAATAAATGCTGTTTCATCTCCAGGAACTCTTATTTTTTAGAACACCCCTAGGTTATAAGTATTCTTCTTATGCGCCCTTTACAGAGAAAAAAAAACGAGAACTGAGAGGTTATGGAACTTTTCCAAAATTACGTAGGTTAAAAAGCAGCAGCATTGGGATTTGAACCCAGGCAGTTTGGCTCAAGACTACATTTTTTTTTAACACTATGTTCTGTGTCTCTTATTACATAAGGTACCCTAGGAACATAAGGTGTTTGGTGAGCTGGTGTGGGGTGAGGTAGAGATGGGGGCAACAGGGCTAATAGGATCACTGTGGATTCACATGATGCTAAGTAGTTAAGACTTTATTGCACCATCAAGAAGGAACAATGGAGGTGTCTTCAGCAGGAGAGTCACTGGTTAGGTCTGTGGTTGAAAAAGATCACTGGCAGTATGTGGAGGATGAAAATAGGAAAATCTTGAGGCAGTTACTACAGACTTGGCAAGAAATGGTGACACGGGCAGCAGGATGAGGGGGAGGAGACATGTGTAAGAGAAGTTAAGGAGACAGCTGATTGGACTTAGTGGCCAGTAGAGTATGAAGGCCAGGAAGAGGGAAGAGTCTAGACTGTCCCTTTGGTTTCTAGTTTAGGTGCCCAGAGGAAGGAGGTGCCACTACCAGCTGAGATAGGGAAGTGATGCAGAAGAGGTAATTTGAGGGAAAGATGTGGGTTTGGTTTTGGCTCTGTTGAAACTGGGGCACCTGAGGGACATTTAGTCGATGTCCAGCAGGCGGTGTGTCTCTGGGTTTGGAGCACAGAAGGTTTAGCAGAAACCATGCAACCAATAGAATTGCTCGGTGAGTGAAAGGAGAAAGAGGCCAAGGAGGGACATGAGGAGGCAATGGCAAAGGAGGCTGAGGGGCAAGAAGGACCAGAATGGAAATCTGAGGAGAGCGGGGTCGGGGCCTGGGTCCAGCACCTAGAGAGGCTGACACTGACACAGGTGGCTAGGAAATGGAGGGGACAGGGCAAAATTCCATGGGGAACATTTGTACTCACTGGACAGGAGAATACTTTTTATCTTACTTTCTGACAAGTGCTATGATTTTTGGTGTTTAAGCTGCCTTAGAGAGAGTAATTTGATTATGAATCTTTATCTACAAAGTAATTTTTAAACTTAAACTTTATTTTGAAAAAATTGTTGCCAGGCATGGTGGCTCATACCTGTAATCTCAGCACTTTGGGAGGCTGAGGTGGGTGGATCACAAGGTCAGGAGTTCAAGACCAGCCTGGCCAACATAGGGAAACCCCATCTCTATTAAAAACACAAAAATTAGCTGGGCAGGGTGGCATGAGCCTGTAGTCCCAGCTACTTGGGAGGTTGAGATAGGAGAATGGCTTGAACACAGGAGGTGGAGGTCATGATGAGCCAAGATTGTGCCACTGCATTCCAGCCTGGGCAACAGAGTAAGACTCTATCTCCAAAAAAAAAAAAAAAAAAAAAAAAAGAAAAAAGAAAATGGTAGACTCACATGTAATTGTAAGAAATAATTCAGAGAGACAGAATACTTGGTTTTTTAAAAGCTTTATTTATTCCCACTGTGGCTTTGGAATCTTCCACCCTCATGCTGCCCTGTCCCCTGGGGCATAACTTTGTACACCACATCTAGAGCAAAGACCGGTGAGGAGAGCAAAAGGCTCACTCGGTCTGTGAATCTGGGTGGCAGAGGGCTGGGGCATTCAGAGAAAAGGGAGCTTTGGGTGCAGTTACGTAGGAGGTCTTTCAGCGATGGAGTGACTCAGGAGTTTCTGGATGGACTCCTGAATTTGGAAATGAAGGACACAGAGGAGGAGCACGGGCCTTTATCCAGGCCATGTTGGCTCCAAAGTGCTGCTAGTTCCCCGCACCGCCCTTGGATGAAGGATGCTCTTGTTAACATCTGCCTGTGCGCCATCCCCACAATGATCTAACGTGCCAATCTGATGGTGTCTCTTCCCTACTCAGAACTCCTCCCATGAGCCTGCCAGTGCGCTGAGAACACGGTGCAAACACCCTGACCAGGAAATGGCCCCTGCTGACTCCCCTGCTTCATATCTCAACTCCTGCCACTCCCTCTGTGGGATCTCTCATCTTGGGGTCTTGGTTCTTGTGGTCTCAACCTGAAAGGCTCTATCCACACTCCTCCCTTTCATTGGCCAATTCCACTGGCCTTTCAGGTTTTCATTTAGAGCATGGCCCCTCTAGGAGGCCTTCACTCAGTCAGTGCAGGCCTGTGTGGTGCCCTTGGCCCCGTGGGATCGGGCTATTATTACAGGAACTACACTGTATTATCATAGTCCTAGACTGTACATTCTGTGAGGGCAGGGACTGCTTTATTAAAGGTGTATTGTATCTTCAGTGCCTAATGCAGGATATGGACCTAGTAGGTGTGCAGTAGAGTTCAGCACGGAAAATAGTTCGTGCATAGACACATGCATTTGGGTTTGATGGTCAGAGAGGCGGTAGGACCAGAACCAGGGCATTGGGTGAGACGGCTCAGGGAGTCAGAAAAGGGCTGAGTGGAGTCCCAGGTTGCTGCGGCATTTTCGAGCTTCTGGTTTGAGGAACCCTCAAGGAGACCAAGAGGGAATGACTGGAGAGGGCCGAGGAAAGCTGGGAGAACAATTTCCCAGCGTCGAATGAGTTTAGAGAGGCAGGGGAGGTGGTCCACAGTGCCCAACGTAGGCCCACGCCTTCTCTCTCCCTTCAGCTGCGCACCTGCGGGGCGTGGGAGGCAGGGGGCGAGTCAGAGTCATCTGCGTCCCCCAGAGTTCCCCGTAGCTGGGGCTCTTCCTGGGGGTAAGGAGGCTTAAGAAGGGGGTCGTTTCTGGAACTCTTCTGGGTTCCAGTTCTGGCTCAACCACCGCGGGTCTGGGCGACCTTGGGGAGTCCCTTTCCTCTCCCAGCCTCAGTCTCCCCCTGGGTACTCGGCGGATGCTGCGTGCCCCGGCGGTGAGCTGAGGCAGACGGCGGAGGCAGGGCCCGGGTGGGAGCGGGACCGCCCACTGCGGCGGGCCGGGACCTTGGAGCCCGCGGAGGCGGCGAGCGGGGCTCCTCCCCCGGGGCGGGGGTCTCGGCGCCGGCAGCTGGCGGCCCCGCAGCTGCAGCCTCAGCACCTGCCGCCGCCAGACGGCGCGGGCGCGGCCCGGCCCGGCCCGGCAACCCCCTCTGGCTGCAGCCGCGGCGCGGGAGGCGGAGCCCGAGCAGAGCCCGAGCAGCGCTGCCGACCGAGCCTTGGCCGCTGCGACCGTGCCCGCCGCTGGGCGGGGCCGCCCCTCTCCGAGAGCGTCAGCCGGCTAGGTCCCCGTCCGCGCGGGCGGCACCTCCTCTGCAGGTAAGGGAGGGGTCCTGGCACCGCAAAGTTTTGGGGAACCTGCCTGTCCCCACACCCCGGGCCTGCGCCTCGGCTTCCTCCGCGCCGCCCTCCGCCGTGCGCTCCGCCTGCACTGCCAGCCCCGGGTGACCCGCACCCGCCTCCAGTCCTCGTGTCCCCACGCCCGGCTCGGGGGCGCGTCCTCGGGCTAGCTCAGGACCTACCACGGTTAACTGTTTGCACAGTAGCGATGTGTGCTTAAGTTTCCGAGATCTGCATGGTACAGTGAGTGGAAAGAGCGGCAACGCGGGAGGGGGAGAGACCTGGGTTCAGGTGCGGCCGCGGCCAGCGCCAACTTTGAGTGACCTCAGACTAACCCTCCCTGCTCGTCCTCCATGGCCACACCTGAACCAGAAGGGGGTCGCCTGGGACGAATCAGCTGCAGTGCCAATGCCTATGTTGTCATTTTTTGAATAGAGGGGCATTCCTGCGTGTCTCAGCTCTAGAACTCATTGCAGGTGGAGAGGAATGACCCACAGAAGTCAGTCTCTGGGGTCGCACGTCGCTAACTTGCAGCAGCTTTGGCTGAGCTTTAGGAGGGGCGTTGAGTCAGCCTCGGGGAGCAGGGGATGCTTCTACGGTTAGGAGGCAGGACTCTGGCTTCTGGTGGCTCCTCTGCCATCCACCGATCGTCTGCGTGACCTTGGGCAAGTGCCCCCTGCTTTTGCCACCTATAAAATAGGGTGGAAGTCATGCTCGTTAGATGTTCGCTGAGGTCTTTCAGCTGTAAACTCTGGAGAAGCGGAACCTCCGGGTCTCTGCATTTAGTCAGTTTGGGTGGAGGCAATATTTCACCAAGAATCCATCTAGCACTTGCAAATGAGCGTTTAGAAAATAAAGGAGGCATTTGCAGTTTGCTTTGGAAGTCCCAAAATAGACATGGGGAGGATTGGTGAATGCTCAGCTCGCCTTCTTCAGTGCTTTGGACCATCATAAAATATTCAACGACATAATGATTTGTTTTCAAAGTAGCTTATAGATCAGGAAGCATTTCTGTTTGTGAGTTGGTTATTTTTGTAAAAACCTCAGAATGGTTTTGGGGAAAAAATAATGCACTGTTTTAGGGGTCCTGACCTAAAGGCCACCATCTACTTGTTTCTAGTCTAAGATGATGGTCGAGATGATTTCCAATCAAGAGAATTTGGGGCATCCTTTGGTCAGTGTGGAGTATGGGTACGGTTGAGGAGCCAAGTTCATATTTTCCAGGACCAGTGCATCTTGGCACAGCCACAGCAAAACAGGCACGAGGTAGTTAACTGACATGCTAGAAGGCAAACTTTGTTCTTTTGCCCAATATTTTGTTCCCCTTTTGCTGCAATTAGTGTCTTCCCAGTGTGTGGGTGAAATGCATTACCAGAAAAGGATTCTCACAGAAGTGATTTTATGATTTTATTTCCTTCCTCGATATCCTGGTTTTAAGTTTCAAGCATTATGAAATCAGAGAGCTGGTGAGGGTGTGCTTTGTAACCAGAGCAGAGTTGTGGTACCTAAGTTTGCCTTTCCCAAATGAGACCCCATCCTCCAAGCTAATTTGTCCAGAGCCTTTTATGTCTCAGATGCATTCAAATGCCACCAGTCTTTTCCTTCTTCATTCTTGATTGGTTCAGCAAGCACTTTCTCACTACTCATTCGGGAGGACATAAACATGAAAATTACCAACAGGCCCTACCCTCAAGGAGCTCAGGTTCTGCTGAGGAATAAAGAGGCTTGTGCCACAGGACCTTCATTCTGGGCTTTATTGCCTGGGATCTCTGTGAAGAGTAAGGAGAGTGAATTCCAACTGCAGATACTGGTGAAGGCTTTACAATGGAAGGTGGAAGAAGAGGATTTCAACAGGTGGTGAGGAATAGAAAGGCCATGTGTAGGTCAAGGAACTAGTATGAGCAAGGAACTGGTGAGAGCTGGGAAAGGATGAGACACAGGTGAGAAGAGTGAGCCTGATGGAAGCACGAAGGTAGAGCACTTCAGAGAAAGGACAGCGGGAAGAGGCTCTGGAGGCTCTGGAGGCTGTGAACCTGGGCTGGAGTCCTTGCTGGCTGTGGAGTATTGGGCCTCCAAGCCTCACTTTTTTTTTTTATCTGTAAAAGGGGAATAATAATAATTCCAAACTCACAAGATTAAATGAGATCAGGTGTAAAAGTGTCTAACAGGTTGTTTGCATGTAATAGGTGTTGGATGAAAGTCAATTCTTTTTATCAGAGGGTTCATGGGCAAGCTGAATAAGTGTTTGAAGGCAGCATTGGAGTAAATAGTGCTTTTTGTTTAAGCATGTGCATTGATTTAGAACCTCACCACCAGCATGGAGTTCTTGTGACAATGTGACATGTACTCGATGAGGTGCCTCCTGATTCAAGGGGCAGGGGCTTTTTGTTATTTGGAGGGTGTTCAGATCAGATACTAACATAAACAACAGGCAATGCTCTATAAATACTGTTAGGTGGTGAGAGGTCAGAGAGGGCTAATCAGAAGTCTCAATCCCTGCCTCACACAAGCTTATCACTATGTGCTCAAGGGCCCAGGATGAGGGGGGCACGGATTTGACAGTCAGACACAGCTCTAAATATATCAGCTTTGTCCATATAGCTGGGAGCAGGGTACTGGCTCCCTTCTGCCTTAGATTTGCAGTGGTCAAAGAATAGGACACCACCTGGGCAGCTTAGTGAGGCCCCATCTCTACAAAAAATTTAAGAATTAGCTGGGTGTAGTGTCCCCAGCTACTTGAGAGGCTGAGGTGCTGAGGTGGGCGGTTACCTACTTGAGACTTCAGTGATCTATGATTATGCCACTGCACTCCAGCCTGGGCAAAAGAGCGAGACTCCATCTCTTAAAAAAGAAAAAAAAAAAGAATAGAACAGGAGGGTGAAGAGTAACATTGCAATACTTTATGACCCTGTGTAACACCATGTAGCATCCATGGTGCTGTCATTCTTTTTTTTCAATCAATGGTTATCCATAGAACACCTGCTTTTTGCCAGAGAATTGTTGTAGGTGCTTCAAGAATACATTGGAACAAAAGGCAAGGTCTCTGCCTTCCTGGAGTTTATATCCTAGTTGGAGAAAATAATGAACAAGTCATTACACAAATAAGGTAATTACAGGTTGTGCTAAAGTCTGGGAAGAAAATAAGCCAGGAAATGTAAGAGAAAGTAATAAGAGTGGGACTCCATTTGAGGGTGGTCAGGGCAGGCCTATCTGAGCCATTGAGAGCCACAGGAGAGAAGAAGCCAGTTTTGCCTGGAGCTGGGTAAGGGTCAGTGCAGCAGCTCTGTATCTGTCAGAGGTAAGGTAGTTTTATGTATGAGAATGCAGACTCTGGGGCCACACCACCTGGATTTGAATACTTACCTCTTGGCTAACTAAATATATTCCACCGTCAGGTTATTTAATCTTCTGAGCTTCAGTTTTTTCATCTGTGAACTAGGGATAATAACAGTACCTTCTTGAGGGGGTTGTTGGAGGACTGAATGAGTCAATAAATGTAAAGTACTTAGAATAGCACCAGGTATATAGTAAGCACCAAATAAAAGTTCAATTTAGGGTGAGAGGAGGAGGAAACTGTTCCAGGCAGAAGGAACAGCAAATGCAAAGGCCTGGAGGCCTGAAAGGGCTTGGTGCAAGTACAACTAGATGGGCTGTGTGCACAGGTATTATCCACACATTTACTGGGGAGACTCCTGAGCAGGCTCTCTGCCCCTTGAATGCAAAATTATATTTTAGGAATTTTGAAGAAATAAGCACCCACAGCACTTTCACTTGCAGGATCAGGCTGAGTGGTGAGGGAGCTGCTGCTGCTATTGTACAGTAGATTCTTCTTCAGGATCTCTTTCCCTCCCTCCTCTCCTCCCTCCCGGAGGTGCTCATTGATGCATAAAGGGAAAGCAGGAGTGGGGCTGAGCCCCTGGTGCCACCAGTCCTGGTACCAAAGCACTGACCCTGCCCAGTTGCTGCTGGGTACCCATCAGCCATTATTCCCTCCTCCTCCCAGGCTGGAAACTATAGCAGGGGAGGCTAGTCATCTGTGCCTTCTCTCTTGTTCCCTCCTTGCTGAACTCTACTCAGTGACCAAGCCGTGTTATCTTTGATTCCAAAATCTCTCTCAAACATGTCCCCATCTTTCCATTCTCTCTGAGCATCAGGCTTCGATGCTCTGTACTGTAAAGTGTGGCTCTGATCTCATCATGCTCCTCCTCAGAGCCTTTCAGTGGGTCTTCCGTGTATGAATACTGAAGTTCCGAGTCCTCAGCCCAGCAGGCGTGATGGGCTACCTCCATCCTTTCTCTCACACCCCCTCCTCTGCACCTTGTCTCCCACTCTTAATCCCCCTGGCCTCAGGTCTCTAAGCCTTTGCTCCCCCATCTAGCCCCTCTGTCTAGCATGTGCCTTAGCCTTGGTGGCCCTGCCTATGCCTATAGGTCAAGTTCAAATCCTACCACCCATAGGAAGCTGTCTTCCAGATCCCCTTATCCCAGGGTTTTCACCATCCCCTGATACTTGGTACCTCTCATGGAGAAGTCATTGCTGTCAGCCTTGAAGGATTTTGTGTGAGATCCCTTGTGTATGTGGCTGCAGCTCACATAAAGCCCTTGGAAGGGCTGGCATGATGTCCCTCGTCTCTTTACCCCACAGCCTTTTTCACAGAGCCCAACCCTAGTGTGGGCTTGATAATGTGTCTGCTGTATTGGATTGACAAAAAGCCTGTGATTTTCTCGATATCTGAAATGATTTGAGTCAAGTCAGAAACATGAGGCTGATGCTTAGGGGCTGCATTTGGTTCTCAGCTGAACTCACTCGTGGCATCCTGATGCCTCAAGATGTAGGTCCTTCATTTCATGATGGGTTGATGCAACCTCCAAGATGAGTCTGAATTTCAAATTTAGCTTTTCAGTGTGGCCTATTTTAAAGGAATATACTCTGTAAAATTTGAACCTTGAAGCTTTTGATAATCATTGTTTATATTATGAAAGTATTCTTTACTGTAAAAAAGATCACGATAGAAAGCTTTCAAACACCAAATATACATATGTATTTAACACCATTCAATATATAAAATTTTGATTTATGCACAGCTATCATAGTTGTACTTTTACTGTATCCTGAGATATACACTACACTTAATATATGTTCATGGAAGCAGTACTAACAATGGTTTAAATTTGTTTTGGTGATTACAGGTTATATTATGCAGCTTTGCAAATCTGAGACTTTTTTTTTTAGTTATCTATCTGCCTGAAGGACAGTGGGAAGCTGGATTTGGTGCTTGGCAGATTGATTTGAGGGCAGAAACCATTATTTTCATCAATTGATAGAGTGTTTTCAGGAACTCACCTGATGTTTAGAGACATTTTTGCCAGCAGTTAGAAGTGGTTTGGGCTACCAGTCATTTCCCAAGCTGGCTGCTAAATGATATGTGCCCTTAATATTAGTTGTTTTGGAGAAAAAGAAAAAAAAACACTAATTACAGGTTAGAAAAGATAAGATGGTAAATTTAAAAGCTCTTTTGACCTCTTTCAAGGAATGATCTGAGAATCTCAGCTGCTTCAGTAAAAGGGTAATATGGCAAAATTTCAAAATCCTGAATGGAAAGAGCTTCAGAGGAATTCATCTGGATGTAGCAGTGCATCACTCTCTGAGATTTTTGACTTAAGAGAAGACAGATGTGCAGGCAGCTGAGAAATGCAGTTCTTCCTGTTCTCTGAGTATCTAGAATACAAGGTGTAGGCTACAGCTTGTTAAAACCAACAATAACAGTCCCACCTCCCCCGCCAATTAAAACCCCTGTCCAACGCTGGCCTGTGAGCATTAACGTGTGAAGCTTCTGACTTACTGCTTTGTTGTTTTCTTTGCTCTAATGTAGAATTCAGAAGGATGCAAAAAGAAAAACAATTATTAAAGACAAGGATGGCATTTATTTGTTCTTACAAAAGAATTTATTTGGTAGCTGGAGTCTGTTCTCTCTGATTTTCCCTGGAAAAGGACACCAGCCCTGACTGTCCAGGGCTTCCCTAGTACCTGTGAATGTGCTGTTAGTTCCTGGTCTGGTTAGAAGGTGATGTATCTGTGGAGATACATACTTGGCCTCTTTTTTTCTCCCTGGGGTGAGGGACATTTTGTGTATAGGAGATGGAAGAATAGATAGTCTCTTTCTTAAGCTTATTCCTGGTTATTTTTTAGTACTTAGCTCTTTGCAAAATCTGCGTAATAAGTGTCTTAGTGAGAGTGTGCCTTGTCTATGTGCTGAAACCTAGATTCACACATATGTTTCCAGATATTTTAGCCACCAGTCATAGACCCTCAAACAAGACTGCCAGCTCCAGAGATGATCAAATACTGCCTTTGTGTGGTACAGAAATTCCCCTAGCATACCCAGCCTCCCTCTGCTTGGACCTGCCAACCCGCATCACACTCTTATTCCATCCTCAGGTGGCTCTCATTATTACAAAGTTCTTCGTTATTATGAGCCAAAAATCTCCCTCTGGGCGATGGTTGCCTCATTGGCTCTGATCCTGCCCTTTGAAGCCCCGCACAAAAATCCATTTCTTCTTCCCTATGACAGCTAGTTAGGCCACTTGGACCTTCAAAGACAGGGATCAGGCTCCCACATCTTCACTTCTTCAGGCAGAATGCCCAGTTTATCTGGCCCTCTGAAAAGCTAAGAATGGGACACAGCTGTGCAGGTGGGGGTTGATCAGACCAGACAGGAGCAAGCCCACCGCAGCCTCACTTCGGAATCTATGCTTGCCTTAGTACAGCCTGAGGTCAGTTAGCTCCCAGTGGGTCCCCCTTCTGGGCTCTGCCCTGGGCCACTAGGGAACTGCACACATTTTGGTGTCAGAGAGACCGGAGTATCCTGGCTCAGTGTTGATGTGGGGTGGCCCCAGGGGAGTTAGCCCCCTCTCTGGGACGCAAATCCGCCATCTGTCTGACTACTTCTTAGGTGCTCTGTTTTTTCCTGGGGATGCTGTAACAAATCATCACAGTCTTGGCTTTAAACAACAGAAAATTGTCCTTTAACAGTTCTGGAGGCCAGAATTACAAAATCGAGGTGTTGGCAGTACTGCTCTCCCACTGGGATCTCTAAGGGGAATCCTTCCTTTGTCACTTTCAGCTCCTGCTGGCCACTGGCGTTTCTTGACTTGTGGCGGCATCACTCCAGTCTCTGCCTCCCTGGTCACATTGCCTCCTCCTGTCTGTTTCAAATCTTTCTTTGTTTCACTCTTGTCATGAGATTTAGGGTCCACCTGGATAATCCAAGGATAAGCACCTCATCTAAAGATCATTAATTTAATTACAGGTATAAAATCTTTTTTGCAAATAAGATCACATTTACAGGTTCCTGGGATTAGGACTTGGAATTTTTTTTTTTTTTTGAGACAGGGTCTCACTCTGTCACCCAGGCTGGAGTGCAGTGGCATGATCAAGCTCACTGCAGTGCTGATCTCCTGAGCTCAAGTGATCCTCCCACCTCAGCCTCCTAAATTGCTGGGATTATAGGCAAACACCTGGCTAATTTATTTTATTTTATTTTTAGTAGAGATGAGGCCTTGCTGTGTTGTTCAGACTGATCTCAAGCAAACTCCTGAGCTCAAGCAATCCTCCTGCCCCAGCCTTCCAAACTGCTGGGATTACTTACAGGTATGAGCTTCTACGTCCGGCCGAGACTTGGATATCTTTTTAGGGTGGCCACCATTCAGCCATTGGCTCTCCACCTCCTCTACTTTTGCAACTTCCTTTTGTCTCGATTGTATTTGAACTCAGCTCTCCAGGGTCACTGGCTGCAGATCCTCAGGCCGCACGTCTTCTGTCTCCTTCTTCCTTCCTTCAGCATCCCGGCTGCTGCTCTGAAGGGTGCCAGGGCTGTTCTGATCACTCCTGTGCTACAGATGTGGGTGGGGCCCTCGGGGATTAGGCTGCCTAGGAACGCTCAGGTCTTTCTGGTGCATACCCTTGTTTCCACCAGCATGCTGGAGGTTTTACCAGTGGGAAGGAGAAGTTTATCAGTGGAGGTTTTATCAATGGGAGGAAGAAGCTGTGGCTATTAAAATATTCATTGCCAGTTCTTAGACTTAAGGAAGATCCCACAGGGTGAATGTGCCCTGGACAAAGAAGGGACACATAGGGACACAAGACATACGCCCTCACATTTTCCCTCGAATTTAGACAGATTGGCTCACTGAATTTGAGGGAAATTACTTATATTCTCAGTGCCCAAATACACATCTCTTTCTGTAAAAAATCAGGAAATGCTCCTTGGCAACCATGTAAAAGCGTTGTAGTATCATCTTCTTCCTCTACAAATAGCCTGTTTCGGGAGTTCCAGGTCCTTTAAGTGTGATCTCCAGTCTGTTGCTGGCTTCTAGGCTCTCTAAATGCAACTTACACTAAAATGTGCTTTTCTCCACAAAGGGAGTGCGTTGCTTTGTTTGCAGTTGACACTTCAAGCGCACGCGTGCGCGTGCACACACACACACACACACACACACAGACACATGCTGACGGGCAAGCAGAAGTTCTGAGTCTGAGTCTGGTGAAGCTGATAGTGGAGCTGAGGGAAAGCTGGGGAAGGACAGTGGCCTGGGAGGGTCTGGACACTGAGCGGCTCCAGACTCTCCTCATTGCTGCCCCCAGGATTCCTGTCCCATGGCATCCTTCTAGATGGCTGCTCGACGCATTTCAATGCGCTTTGCTAAGAAAGGCCTATGTGGGGCTGGGGGCTGGGGAGGAAAGGTGAGGAGGGAGGAGAGAGATGAATCAGACCGTCCCTGTCCCACCTGCAGCTGGAAGTAAGTCAGTGCTGGGCAGGTGGGGCTGTGCTTTGCAGAGACCCTTGGGAGCCTAGCAAGGGCTGGCCATGCCTTGTGGGGAGATCTAGGAGGGCTTCTGGGAGGGACTGGCATTTGAACCGAGTGCTAATGGGTAACTAAGAGATAAAGAAGACAAAGATGGATAGAACAGTATACCCAAAGTTAACCTCAGGTGGCCCCCTTCCTGGTCATCATCCAATGGAGCTGCACTGGAAGAAGCTCAGGTCTGACAGGAACCTTAAGGACCATCTAGTAAGGAAGATATTCAGACTGCACTGCTTGGAGATCTCTGCTTCTCATTTATCTTGCTGGGTTTAAAGAGCAGTGATTTCCCATTTTGACAGGGCTTGTTTGGTGTAGCTACCTTGAAATAGCCCCACATCAAAATATAATGCTTTGTCTGGTTATCTTTTTCAGACTGCCCCTTCATTTCTCCAAGGCAGTACTCCCCAGATTGTATGGTCATGGGGTGTTGCTGTGTCACCTTCCCCACTTGACTGTGAGCTTCCTGGACAGGAACTGAGCCTTGCTGCTCGTGCAATACAGAGCCTAGAGAGAGGCTTGGGGTGTACAGTGTTGACTGATGAAATGAATGAATGCATGACTATGACTACTTCCTTAGCTGCGTCTGGCTCCCAGCTGCCTTCATTGATCTCTACAGTCATCAGTAGTATCCTGGCTAGGCCAAGAGCATAGGTGGGCCTCTGTGTTTCTCCATCTTATATCCTCTCCTGGAGTTGGTTTGCTATGTCAGCACTAGCAGAGACTCGGAGGGGTGGTGCCCACTTTCAGACAATGGAGAAGCCCCCAATGTCCAGCCTCTGGAACTACTGCCTGTTGTTCTGGGACATGGCCAAACTGACCTGGGAACTTTCCTACTCGGTCCAGCTGGCTCTTCTTGATGCCTTGTAGTCTTAGTACCACGGTCACAGAGGCAGTAGGGTATAGGAGAAAGTGCCCAGGCCTTTGACTCTGTCAGGCCTGAGTTTACCAGCTGCATGATCTGAGGCCCATTGTTTACTTGCTTACTTAATTGATTATCTGTGCATGTTAAACTTACAGAAAAGAAGACAGAGGGAGGATAATGATCCCTGTTTTCTACCTACATGTGGCACATGTTCAATACATGTTAAGATTCTTGTTATATTATCTGAAGAGCTGTCATGGAGAAGAGAGATAAGACTGGTTCTGTGAGTTAGAGGCTGTCCAGAACAAAGTTTAGTTTTGCCTCAAGTTATCCTTTTCAAATTTCCTAAAGCCCCCCGGTGTCCTAACTCCTCAAGCTTACAGCATTCCTGACATCTTTGTTTCTTTTTTCTTCCACCTGCTAACTGCCACCACCTTTCTGTGTGAATTTGAAGGTTGCTTCCCCTTGTCTGGGCCTCCGTTTCCTATCTGTAGACTAGGTTATTTCCAAGGTCCTCTGCAGCGTAGACACTACCTTTAATTTCACGAAATAGAAAATGCATGTCTTAGTCTGTTTTGTGTTGCTGTTTGGAGGTTCTAGCAGGGGAACACAGCTACTCATATACCCTTGACCGAAGACTGGTCCTCCCCTATCAGGGATGGTCATATTCTCTGACCGAGCTTCAGGAGGGAAGCACGTGGAGTGGTGAGGGTGGAAGGGGACACCTGCCTAGCAAACCAGATCAGCCAGATCAACCCTGGTGATCAGTGGGGTGACAGATGTCGCAGCCAGATCACCCTCACATCCATGTTGTTATAACAGAATACCACAGACTGGATATTTATAATAAATACAGATTTATTGGTTGTGGCTCTGGAGGCAAGGAAGTCCAAATCAAGAGGCCGGTATCTTTCATGAGCCTTCTTACTGTGTCATCCCATGGCAGAAGGGCAAAGAGAGGGCAAGAGGAATGAACCCAATCCCGCAACAACAAACCCACTCCTGCAGTAACAGCATTAGTCTGTTCATGAGGTTGGTGCTCCCATGCTCCGAAATCTGCTGTTAGGCCCCACCTCCCATCACTGCCATATTGGGGATCAGGGTTTCAGCACATGAACTTTGGGGGATGCATTCAAACCATGGCCATTCATTATGTTAAAGTCATGTTCTAGGTGCCAGAGCAAATACAGATGGAATTACAGTCCTTGGCCTTATAGAGGTCACAGCCTAGTGTGGGGACAAATAAGTCAGCATCATGAATGCTATGGTAGGGGATGAATACAAAGCCATGGGATCTGAACCATAGCAGGGAGAGACTAGCCACTTGAGGAATGTATGGGCTCACTAACCTCATGGAGGAGCTCTCTGGAGATGTTTGTCACTGCATAAAAGCATGAATCATGGAGACTAGGTCTTCCAGGTGGCACTAGGATTTTTTGCTTTGAATTGGAATTATCAGTATGGAAAATCCCAGCAGAGATGGCCTATGTGAGGGACCTTCTTCCCTCTCTTATTCTCCTGCCTTCCTGGAAAGAAAAAAAAGAATCCAAGTCTTCAGAATAGATTGACCTTTATATATAGAAGCTCTTGGGACACGCAGCTCAGTTTAACAAGTACTGTTTGTGTGCCTGAGAAATGTCTGGGAAGATGCAGAATTACATGCATAAAAAGAATTAATCCATCTTTTGCCATGATTGTGTTCAGAAGCTGATTTTCAAAGACAGTTTCAATTTTCCTAGCTGTCTGGGTGACAGTTAGATGTGTACAAGTTATGCACACTCTTCCCTCTCTTGTATTTAGTCTGCCCAATTTAATTTGTTTAGATTCTATAGGCTTTTATTGATTGCTCATTATAAGTTTAGCCTAGTGTTGAGAGCCTAGGGGTACCAGAGACATCATTAGCCAGAAATTTCTTCTCTAGCTGGACTAATAAGTCTTATACCCCAGAGTCAGTGAACAGAATGATCTGTTCACTGGGGATTGCTGAGTAAATTGGTGTGATTGCCAGGATTTCTGCCTCAGGCTGAGAGATCTGGATAGATGGATGCTGAAGTTGCTTCTCCAGGAAGGCTTTTGGAGGAGTCTGCATTGGAGATGCAGGGGGAGGGGCAGATCAGCTGGTAAACTTAGCGTGGGAATTTGGCTTGAGCTAACTTTTCAGTCTCATCCTCAGCCCATTGTTCTCCTGCCTTAATATGAAAACATTTTGTCAATGGACAAGGTGCTAGCAGGCCTCTGGACTTTTGCTTGTGCTATTCCCTTTGCTTAGCCGATCCACTGCCCCACTCCATCCACCAATAAAACTCCTAGTTGTCTTTCAATTCAAGTGTTCTTCTGCTGTTCTGACCTCATGACTTTCCCTCTCCTCTTCTCACAGTGTTTTGTTGATGTAGTTATCCTTCAATATCCCATGGGGATTAGTTCCAGGACCCCCACTGCAGATAACAAAATCCATGGATGTTCAAGTCCTTATAAAATGGTGTAATGTTTGCATATAACATATGCATATCCTCTTGTATACTTCAAATTTTCTCCACATTACTTACAATACCTAATACAGCATAAATGCTATGTAAATAGTTGTTATACTATATTGCTTAGGGAATAATGACAAGAAAAATAGTCTGTACATGTTCAGCATAGACACAACTATACATCTTTTCCCCAAATATTTTCAGTTCAAGGTTGGTTGAATCCACGGATGCAGAAGCCACAGATGTGAAGGGCTGACTGTAATTCTGTTTTAGTATGTTACCTGGAGCATAACAGACACCCAAGAGATATCACCTGAATGAATGAATAACTGAATAAATGACTGATTATTAGGTTCTGTGTCTGACTTACCTGCTGGAACTGTGAAATGTTTCCTGAGAGAGGAGTGGAGGGTACTGAGGTGAAAATGTGGGTGGCAGATTCAGAGCAAGGAGACCACTGGGCTGCCCTTGTTGGTGGGGTGGGGGAGACATCCTTTG
Source organism: Cacajao melanocephalus (assembly GCA_963573385.1). Lineage (NCBI taxonomy): Eukaryota > Metazoa > Chordata > Mammalia > Primates > Pitheciidae > Cacajao > Cacajao melanocephalus. The sequence goes on along the minus strand of CAUYLG010022539.1, from coordinate 25,396 downwards.
GAGGGGGTGTAAGACATTGACTTTTTATTTCTTTGTTTATTTTTACTTTAAGTTCTGGGATACATGTGCAGAACGTGTACATTTGTTACATAGGTAGACATGTCCGTGGTGGTTTGCTGCACCTATCAACCCATCACCTAGGTTTTAAGCCCCACATGCATTAGCTGTTTGTCTTGATGCTCTCCCTCCGCTCCCCTCATCCTCCACAGGCCCCGGTGTGTGTTGTTCCCCTCCTGTATCCATGTGTTCTCATTGTTCAACTCCCACTTAGGAGTGAGAACATGCAGCGTTTGGTTTTGTTCCTGCGTTAGTTTGCTGAGGATGGTTTCCAGCTTCATCCAAGGACATAGACTTCTTGTTGAATAGAAGCACATGGTAAAAATATGCTCTAAGATATACTGTGGACGTTAAACAATGGGGGAAAAAGCTGACTCTGGAATAATCAAAGAACTACAAATAAAAGCAGCAATAAAAGCAAAGAAAAGAACTGCAAACAGAAGCCCCTTTATAAATTTAATAAATTAGGGGTGACTGAATAATTGGGGGAAGTAGCTTTCCTACTGACCGAGGGAGCACCATTGGGCTAGCCTTTCTGGAGGGCAATTTGGCTATATCAAAAGCAGTAAAAACTTGTACATAGTCTTTCACCCAGCAGTGCCATTCCTAGCAATTTATCCTAAGAGAATGATTACAGATATATTATCAGAGATGTTTATCTCAACATATTTGTAGTGCAGACATCGAAAATAAACCAAATAGCCAGCAATAGGGGCTTAGCTTTAAAAAGTGGCACTCTTATCTATAGCAAATAAAAAATAAAGTTGTAGAATAATAAAGACACAGGGAAATGTTTACAGTGTGTTTTTCAGTTGAGAAACCAGCATATATATTAAGTTCCCAATTATGTTAAAAATGTGTATTTTCACACAAAAAGACTAGAAGAGTAATTAGCAACTTGTAGCTTTTAGTGGACAATTTTTATTATCTTCTCTCTAAAAAAGAAAACTTTCAAAATCTTCCAGGCACATGTATTACTTTTATAAAGGGCAGGGAATAGGTGTCAATTAGGAAAAATAGATAAGCTTTTGGAAAGCCTTGTTTGAGCTTCACTAGGTGGAAAACTAGATGGGCACATCATTTATCTTGCAAATTCCAGACAAGTGTTTTCAGAAGGAAGAGTGGTCTTAGGTCCATTTGTGTGAATATATTTATAGAAGTAAAAGCTTTGGGGGAAGGAAATAGATTGATTTTTTTTCCCCTTGAACTTTTGAAATTATTTTTTCCACTCCATTTGTAATTGAGCCCAGGGAGCTATTCTTATTTCTTCCTTTCTTGGGCACTGCGTTAGACCTAAAAATGTTAACTGGCTTAGGATGTGGGTCTTGCTAAAATGATTCCCCTTGAAGTCTTCACTGGGCTTTCTCATGCTTAAAAGTGGGGTCCCACAGAAGATCACTTTCTATCTAATGCATTTTGCTCCTGAATTCTTTGGCACCGTTGGAGTGGTGAGAAATGACTCCTGCCTTATGGTTGTGTACCCCATCAGCCCCATGTGAGGGGCTCAGGAGTCTGCACTTGTGTTGGGCACTGTCTGTTGGAGAGGTTTATTTAGGGGCCGATCTGGCATCACCTTATCCTGTGGACGTAACATTAGTCTGCAGAAAAAGAGATCAGAGCTGGGTAGAATCTCTTCAAATATTAATGATAGTGATGCCTTTTGCCACACATCCCCAAAGAGCTCTGAGCATTTCAGACATTACCTCATTGTTAATTTTCACAGTGTTCTTGGGTGAGAGGCTGATGGCAAGTATTCTCTGGTCTCCGTGTGGGGCAGAACACAGCAAATTTTAGGTAGGTAGTAGTAGTTCTCCTGACTAGATATCAATTGGTGAAAGAAAATGGGGGCATTTTTGGGGCATCTTCATAGTTGTTCTGCATTACTCAGAAATTAAATTGCCTTCCTGCATTTTGCCCCACTAACATTTATTGAATGTATACTGTGAGCAAGTCGCAATGCTGAGTACTGTGGCTAGGAGTGAAATGTAAACATCCTTAGTCTCACACTTAAGGCCTTTGGTGATCTGGCTTCTGCCACTCTCACTCCGATACCTCCACCCTACTTCACATACCTCTTATGCCCTACCACCTTCATGCTAACCTGAACCTTCGGTCTTCAGGGTAGCCTTGTGCCATCTCCCTTCTGTGTACTTTATGCCCTTCCCCAGGCACTGCTTGAATTGCCTTTCTCCCTGCCCCTGCAGGTCCTTCATGCTCTGCTCACCTCCTGCACAAAGTCTTCCCTGATAGCTCACTCTGCTTTATCCACAGCTGGATGGGATCTCCCGCTGTCAAACTCTCAGGCATTCCACTCACCTCTCTGCACTGGTCCTTACTCTTTTTTACTTTGTATGTTAGTGATTTATGTGCGCTTTTTGATGACTTTTCAAGCTTCTTGACCGTAGAGATGTGCAAATACTCGTCGCATAAAAGAATGAAATGGGCATTTCAGGCTAGTGGTCACCAGTTTGTGCCTTGCCTTCTAAGATACAGAGTCACTGATAGAATCCTACTCGGCCTCCCTCTCCTTTGATCCTTCTCACTGAGGCCCTTTGCTGCCTCCCAGTCAGTTCTGTCCTCCGCTTGCATCAGTGCCCACACTCTCTTTCAGTTAGTAGCTGTGTATTAAAAAGTATTCCTCACTTATGGTGTTCTGGGGAGACATGGGAAAACAGAGACAATTGGAGCATGCTTTTTTTTTGAGACAGGATCTTGCTGTGTCACCTAGGCTGGAGTGCAGTGGCATGAGCTTGGCTCACTGCAACTGCCTCTCCCCTGATCTCAAGTGATCCTGCCACCTCAGCTTCCCAAGTAGCTGGGACCACAGGTGTGTACCACCAAATCCAGTTATTTTCTCGTATTTTTAGAAGAGACAGGGTTTCACCATATTGGCCTGGCTGGTCTAGAACTCCCGACCTCAAAAGATCCGCCCACCTCAGCCTCCCAAAGTGCTGGGATTACGGGCGTGTGCCGCTGCACCTGACCTGGAGCAGTTTCAGATTACCCCTGGGCTGGGCATGATGACTCACTCCTGTAATCCCAGCACTTTGAGAGGCTGAGGTGGGTTGATTGCTTGAGGTCAAAAGTTTGAGACCAGCCTGGCCAACATAGTGAGATCCTGTCTCTACTAAAAATTAAAAAAAAAAATTAGTCAGGCGTGGTGGCACACACCTGTAATCCCAGCTGTTTGGGAGGCTGAGGCACAAAATTTGCTTGAACCTGAAAGGCAGAGGTGGAGGCAAAGATGAGATGAGATCACGCCTCTGCACTCTAGCCTGGGTGACAGAAGGAGACACTGTCTCAAAAAAAAAAAAAAAAAAAAAAGGCTACCCCTGTACTTATTGCTTTTTCAACCTCTGAAATGCAAACCACCCACACTGCATGGGATCCTAAAATTGCAAAGGGCTTTATCCAGAGCGTTCTTTGTCCATGAGCTGGCATGAGGGCTGGGATCGTCTTGTGCTCCACCTGTGGCAGGCTATGTGAGGCTGGGCAGGTTATTTAATCTTCCTCTGGCATCATTTCCCCATCTGTTAAGGGAGATAATGTGCTTGGAGGTGACCTACCTCTCTGGGTTGCCGTGAGGCTTAGTGAGCTAATGCCATTGCTATTAACTTCAACTGAAGACCACTGAGCAGAACTAGCAGGAGACCAAGTGTTATATAGCACAGAATCAACTCTACAACTATAAAATGGATGCATCATGTGCGTGTCATCTTCTGTGTTGCCCTTGGCACAGAGGAGGCTGGTTTGCCAATCAAGGACCTCTAGGGTTTCCTCTCTTGACTGGTTCAAGTGGTTGAGGTCTTGAGGATGAGAATGGGATCTACAGGACTCCTGTGCCTGTCCTGCTGAAAGGAGAGAAGCCAGACACATTTTGAGAGGCATAACTGCAGCTGTCCAGTATCCACAGATGAGGAGGGTCATGGTCCTGTGAGGAGGGGGCCGTGCCACAGAGATACCACCCAACTTTGCCCACATGGCCTGGCGGTCAGTTTTGCTTGGGCTTATCGATGAGCTATGGGAAGGTCATTTGATATTCACATTCTTGTGGCCGCAATCTTGGGAATGTGGCCTTTTATCTTTAAAAATAGCTGTGTGCTGGGAGGCCCAGGAACAGTGTCCTGGGATGGAGGGGAGGTGCCAGCAGGGGAAAGAGGTGCAGATGTCTTTCCGTGAAAGAGTCCCTTCAGCTCTGTGCCACTGGTGAGTTGGTGTTTTCTGATTCTATAACGTGTGCTGCTTTCTCTAGACCGTTCTTGGAAAGGCAGCTGTTTGGTTCTTTTCGATTGTGATATCCTCTCCATAGCTTAAAAAAATCTGTTTCCGTGGTATGTTGTTCTTGAGCACGTATCCTTTATGAAACCTGTTTGAGTGAGATTTTTTCAACCTTCATAATTGCAATTTATTTATTATGGGCTGTCCTCAAATTTAACTGGTAATTATTTCTCACATTGGTTTTGTGTTTTCAAAAGGCAGTATCCTTAATCATTTTATATATAAATAAGATAATCATTAAATGCTTTTGGAACTAAATTACCATCAGGTTTTCAAAATTGGGGGATCATAGGATGAGACCCCAGACTAGAGATTTTCAGGTTGAATAAGTCTTTGTTTCAGGTGATGTCCTGAGAGGATAATGAGTGGTCTTTGGTTACACAGCTAACTAGTGACAGAATCATATTTGGACCCAGGTCCCCTAACTTCCTGGTCCATGCCCCTCTGGTCAGCTCTGTAGAATTTAGCCTCTGAATTACAAGTGAGTGAGAAAGGAAAAAAAAAATCACTATTTAGTTTAACTTTTCTGTATGCCTTAATTTAATTAAAGTGAATGTTCTAGTTTTAGAAATGGCTATACCACATACCACAGCTGATCCCTTGACCTTAACTCGCCTGATTCATTTGATGGTCTGCACTGATGATTCTTCAAGTGTGATTCCCATCCGTATTCCCCAAGAGCTTGTGAGAAACATGAACTCTCAGCCCCACCCCAGACCTACAGAAACTCTGGCGGTGGGGCCCAGCAATCTGTGTTTTAACAAGTCCTCCAGGTGATCAGGTAGGCAGTGAAGTTAGAGAACTACTGCCTGCCATGGCTTAAGTCAGACTCTCCTTGTGTTTGACACCCAGGGCAATGATTCACTTTGTCTCTTTTGTGGATTCTGAGTTTTCTTTACCAAAGAGAGAGTTTCTCTGTTGCTGCTACCAGCTTTGAATAATGACTCCCTTTCTCTACTCTGCTTCTCTGCATTACCACTATACACACATACCTAGCAGGAGTGAAAGATAGGTGGGCCAATAATAAAAGTAAATAGGGGATTTCAACAGAAACAGGTTTGCGGATAGGAAAAAATGTCTCAACCACTGAGGTATGTTTTCTATGTTTAAAACTTGCTACTTCTCTAAGCACAGTGATAACTTAGACTGTGTCTAACTGTATTGTACTGGGTTTTCTATCATTTGTTATTTTATTCATTCATTCTGCAGATATTTTTGTACCTTGTATTTACATGGCACATGTTAAGTGTTGGGGGAGAGGTATTTGAGTTTATCAGGCGGTATAGAGAACGTGTTCAAAAATAACTATAATACAAGCTAGCCAGTGATTAATACATGAGAACCATCTTTTATAGTAAAAGGGTTGTGGAAGCCTAGAGGTAGTAGAGAGCATGTGTGAGGGAGGAGGACATCAGGGAGGACCTCATGAAGACAGCAGCATTTGGGCGAAGCTTAAAAGGAGGTGGAATTTGACATCGAGAGTTTGGGGGTGGGTGAAGAACATTCTAGGCAAAGGTGCAAGAAGATCAAAGCATGGCGGGAGGCTCAGTGCAATTTGTGAGGATGGGGGTTATGTGAAGATGATTAGAAGGAAATGAGGCCATGTAAGTAGGTCAGTGTCAAAAGGAGAAGAATCTTCAAATACTCACTTAGGAGTTTGTTCTTTATCCTGAAGGCAATGGGGAGCCATTGAAGGGTTTTGAATAAGGGGGAGGTATGACCAAGCTGTGCTTTCAGTAAAGCTAATCTGCCATCAGTGTATGAAGTAGATTGAAGGACGTGAGAGGGAGACTTTTGTTGTTCTTATTTTGTAACTGTTCTGCAGCAGTTTGTTGATAGATTGAAAAATCGTCCTAATGTTTAATTGAGAGGTAATTGCCTTTCTTCTTATAATCATTGGATTTTCAAATAAGCATCCAGGGCCTAGATTATTGTCTGGGGAATGCAGCTCTAATGTTGTCATGGGGAATCTACAGGAAAATAAAAATCGCTTAACAGAATAGCTTTGTAGGAAACTTCCAGAACTAATTTCTTCCTTCGTCTCTTTTTAACATTTTCTTTTAAACAAAATGTATTTATATTCATTTTATCCAGTAATGACCTGGTAATGCTAGATCACGTAGAATCTACAAGTATCAAACAAAGCCTATTGAACACCTAAAGGCTCTTTCTTGCCTTTTCCCACTCAGCCTCCAGAGTTGTTTTCCCTCTCACTCAAGGACTTACTTTGTTAAAGTGCCTAAATCAAACTCATTTTGCAAGGATCTGCCTTATTTCAGTGATGGCTCTAACGGGAATAGCTGTAGGAAACTTGAATGTCATGAATTTTTAAGTATGTTGTTCTAGTATTTGTAGTAGAGAGAAGGCTCTGTTGCTGTTGATTTTTTCACTAGGGCTGTCTATGTAGGCTTGGGCTTTGGCTAGTTAGCACCATTGATTTTAGTCATTCAACCAGCATTTAGTGAACATCTCTTAGGAACTGAAAAATCATGGTGAATCAGAAAACCACGGCCTTGCTCAATGTGGAACTTATATTCTAGCAGGGGATATATAGAAGTAAATAGTCAAATATAGTCTGAGAGAGGGAAAATACCAGGTACTGTGAGAGCACCAACCCAGGGTAGAGGTCAGAGAAAACTTAACAAGTGGGATATAAACTGAGACCTAAAAACTAATTAGGGGCCAGGCACGGTGGCTCACGCCTGTAATCCCAGTACTTTGGGAGGCCAAGGCTGGTGGATCATCTGAGGTCAGGAGTTTGAGACCAGCCTGGCCAACATGATGAAGCCCTGTCTCTACTAAAAATGCAAAAATTAGCCAGGTGTGGTGGCAGGCACCTATAATCCCAGCTACTCGGGAGGCTGAGGCAGGAGAATCGCTTGAACATGGGAGGCAGAGGTTGCAGTGAGCCAAGATCACACCACTGAACTCCATCCTGGGTGACAGAGCAAGACTCTGTATCAAAACAAAACAGAACAAAACTATTGGGGTAGGTTACTTAGCCTAGGCTTGCAGGGAGACAACTCGGGGGACATATGAGGTTTCTTTTTGGATTGATGAAAATGCTTCAAAATGGATTGTGGTGATGGTTGCACAACTCTATAAATATACTAAAACCATTGACTTGACGAGTCATAAATTTGGTGAGTTGTATGCTATGCAAATCATATCTCAGTAAACCTGTTTAAAAAGTCAGCTGGGGAAGCCAGCAGCAGGAAGGGTGTACCTGGCAATGAAACAGCACATGCAAAGGCTCAGTGCTGTGAACAAAAAAGGAAGAGATTTGCTAGGTCTGGAACCTCCTGGGAAGTGGAGAACAGTAAAACAGAGGAAAGTGAAGAGGCTGGAGAGGGAAGTGGGGCCTGCACAGGTTGGTCCTTGAAGTCCTATAAATAATAACAGCAGTTACCACTTATGAAGCCCTTATCATATACCTGGTCCTGTTCCAAGCTGTTTATATGCATTCCCTCATTAATTCTCACAACAACCTTATGAGGAGGTACTATTGTTATTGGCATCTTGTAAGTGGGAAAATCAAAGCACAAAATTGTGAAGTAGCCTGCCCATTGTCAAAGATCTAGCAAGTGGCATGGTGGAGCTATGAGCCTATATTAGTCTGCTTTTACCCTGCTGATAAAGACATACCTGAGACTGGGAAGAAAAAGAGGTTTAATTGGACTTACAGTTCCAATGGCTGGAGAAGCCTCAGAATCATGGCGGGAGGCATAAAGCACTTCTTACATGGTGGTGGCAAGCAAATGAGGAGGAAGCAAAAGTGGAATCCCTCAATAAACCCATCAGATCTCATGAGACTTACTCACTATCACGAGAATAGCATGGGAAAGACCAGCCCCTATGATTCAATTACCTCCCTCTAGGTCCCTCCCAGAACACGTGGGAATACTGGGAGATACAATTCAAGTTGAGATTTGGGTGGGGACACAGCCAAACCATATTATTTCACACTGTCCCCTCCAAATCTCATATCCTCACATTTAAAAACCAATCATACCTTCCCAACAGTTTCCCAAAGTCTTAACTCATTTCAACATTAATCCAAAAGTCCACAGTCCAAAGTCTCATCTGAGACAAGCTAAGTCCCTCATGCCTATGAGCCTGTAAAATCAAAAGTGAGCTAGTTACTTCCTAGATACAATGGGAGTGTACATATTGGGTAGATATAACCATTCCAAATGGGAGAAATTGGCCAAAACAAAGGAGTTACAGGGCCCACACAAGTCCAAAATCCAGTGGGGCAGTCAAATCTTAAAGCTCCAAAATGATCTCCTTCGACTCCAGGTCTCACATCCAGATCATGCTGATGCAATAGGTGGGTTCCCATGGTCTTGGGCAGCTCCACCCCCATGGCTTTGTAGGATACAGCCTCCCTCCTGGCTGCTTTCACGGGCTGGAATTAAGTGTCTGTGGCTTTTCCAGGCTCACAGTGCAAGCTGTTGGTGGATCTACCATTCTGGGGTCTGGAGGATGGTGGCCCTCTTCTCACAGCTCCACTAAGCAGTGCCCCAGTAGGGACTCTGTGGGGGCTCCAACTCCACATTTACCTTCTGCACTGCCCTAGCAGAGGTTCTCCATGAGGGCCCTGCCCCTGCAGCAAACTTTTGTCTGGACATCCAGGCATTTCCATATATCTTCTGAAATCTAGGTGGAGGTTCTGAAATCTCAATTCTTGACTTCTGTGTACCTGCAGGCTCAATACTTCACTGAAGCTACCAAGGCTTGGGGCTTCCACCCTCTGAAGCCATGGCCCAATCTGTACATTGGTCCCTTTCAGCCATGGCTGGAGCAGCTGGGACACAGGGCACCACGTCCCTAGGCTGCACATAGCACGGGGACCCTGTGCCTGGCCCATAATACTACTTTTTCCCCCTGGGTCTCTGGGCCTGTGATGGAAGGGGCTGCCATGAAGATGTCTGACATGGCCTGGAGACATTTTCCCCATTGTCTTGGGGATTAACATTAGGCTCCTTGCTACTTATGCAAATTTCTACAGCTGGCTTGAATTTCTTCCTAGAAAATGGGTTTTTCTTTTCTATTGCATCGTCAGGCTGCAAATTTTCTGAACTTTTATGCTGTTTCCATTTTAAAACAGAATGCTTTTAACAGCACCCAAGTCACCTCTTGAATGCTTTGTTGCTTAGAAATTTCTTCTGCCAGTTACCCTAAATCTTCTCTCTCAAGTTCAGAGTTCCACAACTCTCTAGGGCAGGGGCAAAATGCCACTAGTCTCTTTGCTAAAACATAACAAGAGTTACCTTTGTTCCAGTTCCCAATAAGTTCCTCATCTCTCTCTGAGACCACCTCAGCCTGGACCTTGTTGTTCATATTGCTATCAGCATTTTTGTCAAAAGCCATTCAACAAGTCTCTAGGAGGTTCCAAACTTTCCCACATTTTCCTGTCTTCTTCTGAGCCCTCCAAATGGTTTCAACTTCTGCCTGTTACCCAGTTCCAAAGTCATTTCCACTTTCTTAGGTATCTTTTTAGCAACACCCTACTCTACTGGTACCAATTTACTATATTAGTCTGTTTTCATGCTGCTGATAAAGACATACCTGAGACTGGCCCCTATGATTCAATTACCTCCCCCTGGTCCCTCCCCCCCCCCCCCCGCCCAGAACATGTGGGATTTTGGGGAGATACAATTCAAGTTGAGATTTGAATGGGGACACAGACAAACCAAACCATATCAGAGCCCAAGAGGTCTGGCTCTAGAATTCACACCATGGTCCTAAAAGTTATGCAGTGACATTATAGAGTTTTATACAGGAAAGTGACAAGGTCAGATTTTCATCTTTGAGAAAGATTACTCTGTGGTTTGTGAAATAGATTAGAAGAAGAGCAAGACTGAAGGCAGGGAGACCAGGTGCTACCATGATCCATATAAGAAAGAGATCTTGGTGGGGTGTGGTGACTCACACCTGTAATCTCAGCACTTTGGGAGGCTGAGGCAGGTGGCTCACCCTAGGTCAGGAGTTCGAGACCAGCCTAGCCAACATGGTGAAACTCCATCTCCACTAAAAATACAAAAATGAACCTGGCATGGTGGCGCATGCCTGTAATCCAGCTACTTGGGTGGCTGAGGCACAAGAATCAGTTGAGACTAGGAGGTGGAGGTTGCAGAAAGCTGAGGTCATGCCACTGCACTCCAGCCTGGGTGACAGAGTGAGACTGTCTAAAAAAAAGTCATGCCAGCCTGAATGTGTGTGATGGCGGTGGGGATGGAAAGAAGTAGAAACTTGAGAGATGTTTAGGAGGTCACATTTATAGGAGTTGGAAAGTGGTTGGGTATGGGAGGAAGGTACAAAGACTCTCAGGTGGATGCCTGGATTCTGCTCTTGGGAAGTGGGGAGAGTAGGGTGTTTAATGGTGCTCATGATGTAGGTGCCAAGGGGTGTCCCAGTGTGGGCTGGTCAGTGTCTGCACATGAGAGAATAGAAAAGACCTCTGATATGACCTCTCCACCAGACAGAAACATGAACTTGGGGCAGGGGCCTTAGAATCCTTCTAGATCTAGAGGTGAAAATGGAGGTATTAGAAGAAGAGACTTGCTGAAAAGCCGAACAGGGTGCAGCGCCAGGACAAATGAGGTGTGTACCTGCTGATGCTTGGGCCGGTGTGTGTGTTCACCTGCCCTGTTGCCATTCCCTGGGGAACCTTTGCTTCAACTCTTAAAGCTTTGATTCACTTTTCAGAGATCATCTCTCTGATCCTTAAAAGAGGTATCACTTAGCATTAGGAGAAATACCTAATATAGGTGATGGACTGATGGGTGCAGCAAACCACCACGGCACGTGTACACCTATGTCACAAACCTGCGCATTCCACACATGTACCCTAGAACTTAAAGTATAATTAAAAAAAAAAAAGAGGTATCATTGCTGCACAAAGAGTAACAATGGGAATTAAAATAAAAACAAAAAGAATTGGCTGCCTAAACCCAGCATCTATCAGATCAAACTTGTTGTTTTGTGTTCCTGCCTGTCTGTGCCCAGCATCACTTTTACAGTTGTACCCAGAGCATAGATGCAGCTTTATGGCCTATGGTTTACACTCTACATTAAATCAAAGACTTTTTGTGGAATATTACGTGGTTTCTGGCTCTCGTTTTTTGGAAATTCAAGGAAGAGGACATGCTGTAACTTACCTAAGCATGCTCCTGTGGCCAGTTGTTCTGTTTTTCATTCCTAGAGCTTGTGCCTTGGGAGCATCTTGCTGTATAGTGTTTTCCTTAGGCAGAACTCCCAGCCCTGGTCATCTCTATGTACTTTTAAAATGGGGTGACCCAAACTGAACACTTTTCTCTACTGAGGTTAGGGAAAGAGGGCAGAATGCTTAATTTGGGTTGAATTTCTGAGCTCCTGGGCCCTGTGGTTTTCAGTGATCTCTGAATTGAGTTGGCATTCATTCACAGCTGCCAGTGCTGCTCCTACTGGCTGCCATCTCCTAACAGCTGACCCGGTTCCCTGAATTGTTTGCTGTAAACTGGGCAGCTCTACAGGAGGGAGAAGAAGTTTCTGGGCAGAATGCTTAATTAGGGCTTAATTAAGATAGCCAGAGTGGCCCGTTGGCCTGAACCCTTGCATAGGGTCCTGATTGGCAGGCGGCACCTGGCATTCTTGGCCGTCTGACAGCAATCAGCCTTTCCTAAGCCCCATGCAGAGATGAGCAAGACACACACTGCCCTGCTGTTGGCAGGAGCTCTTCCTAGACTCCCTACAGCATTTTAGACATTCCTTTCTTATGGGCCCTACTCTCTGCCTTATATTGGTTAGGAGTTTTCTATGTGGCTTGTCTTCTCTATAACACGATGAACACCCCAAGGGCAAGGACTATGTCTGCTTAATCTCAATCTCCTCTACCATGCCCAGCACAGATCACGGAGGAAAGAGGATCTAATGGAATGAATTGCACTGACTCTTGGACTAAATCCCTTGACTTGAGATGGCTGTAGACCCTGTAAAGTGGAGTCTGGTGTCCAGGGACTGAAATTGAAAAATGCAGAGTCTAGGGGCCTGCAAGCCCATGGCCAGCAACAAGTCTATGAAAAGGGTGAGGACTTTCAGAAAAGGGACCTCAAAGCCAGGACAGAGTCTTGATGTCACAGTCATGGGCAGAGCTCTGCGAGGCATGTCTTGGGCCCACCAGCTCTGCAAACCATTCTCGGTTGCTTGTACTGTGGTGGTGGTTGTTACTGTTTATTAGTGTGATAGGTTTGTAATCGTGACTTCCTTCCCCAGACACAGAAATGAGGGGTCAAATCTCAGCCCACCAGGGTGGCAGGCAGCTTCATATGGGCCAGAACTCTGGGAGTCCTTAGTCTGAATGTCCCAAGCACTGTAGTTGCTGTGGGTTTCGGTTTTGGTGTGTGTGGTGTCAAATATGCCCAGAGGCTGTTGAAAATTAGTTGGTGTGTAATGACTTCAGATGAATCATTTGATAGTAAAAAAAACAAATCTAGACTTTCAATTTACATTCCACAATTTTGTTGAATTATGCCCAGATGGTTGTCGAGATAATTTTAACAGATTCAGGGCATTTGTAATAACCAAAAAGTCTATGGAGAGGAAAATAACTTCACATTGAATGGCAAAGGAACACTAAAGATGACCAGATTTTATAACCTCTGAGCTGGAAAGACCCTCACAGGCTTCTAGCTCAGCTCCCAGATACTTCGTGCGGCTGTGCAGTGAGAGGAGGCGCCAAGGATAATGGGTTATCTGAAGGTCCTGATTGCCAAGTCTGTGGACCCTTTCCGATGGATCTTTTGGCTGTCTTGGGTGTATTTGACATGGTTGCTTATATACTTTTTTATGGTAAAATTCATACAACATTAAATGTACTGTTTTTAAACCATGTGAAAGCATACAGATCAGTGGCATAAAGTACATTTACAACATTGTACAACTGTTATCAGTACCTAGTTCTGAAATTTCTCATCACCCCAAAAGGTAATCCCATATCCATTCATCAGTCACTCTCCACTTCCTTCTCCCCAATCCCTGGCAACCACAAATCTGCTTTCTGTCTTTGTCTCGACTTGTCTGTTCTTGATATTTCACGTAAATGGAATCATACAACATGTGACCTTTTGTGTCTCGCTTCTGTCACTCAGCATAGATGTTTTCGAGGTTTGTCCATGTCATAGCATGTATCAGTATTTTATTCCACTTTATGGCTGAATAATATTCCATAATATGGATATATCACAAGGAGTTTGTCCATTCATCTGTTCATGGATGTTTGGTTTGTTTCCATCTTTTGGCTATTGTGAATAGTGCTGCTATGATCATTAGTGTACAAGTTTTTGTTTGAATACCTATTTTCAATTCTTTTGGGTAGGTACCAAGAAGTGGAATTGCCAGGTCAAGGTTATTCTACATGTAACTTATTGAGAAGCCACCAAACTGTCTGCATAGTCTTCTGAACCTTTTTCTCCCCAGGATTCTTTGGTTGTTCTCAGGCCCCTCTAACCATTCATTCGCAGTTTCCTTTCGTGGCTTCCTAGGTTCTTCAGCCTGTAAAATCATGGTGCCGCCATCATTCCTTCCTCAGCTCTTCTCATCCTACCCTAAAGGGTCTCAACTCTAGCTGCACATTGCAATTATCAAGGTCTCCTGTAACAAACCCTGCCCAGGCCCCATCCCAGTTGAGTTGAATCAGCATCTGGGGGTGGGTGGGTGGAGCCTGGGCATTGGTCTTATGCACAGGGCCCTAGTTTTGATATGCAGCTTCTCTTAGGGTAACTATTCAACCTCACAGTTACAACCTGATGACTGTCAGATTTTTAGTTTTAGCTCCAACTATCTACTGGACATGATGACTGTCCTTCAGTACTGCAAATTCAGCATTTCCCAACCAAACTCTTCATCTTACTTTTCAATCCTGTCCTTCTCCTAGTGTTTCCTTTCGCGGTGAAAGGGACCACCATCCCCAGCCACCCAAACCAGAAGCCTGAGAGTCGTCCATGCCTTTTCTCTCTCCCTCATTCCAATTTCCAGTTGGTTGATTGATTGATTCATTCATTCATTCAGTAATTTATTACCCAGTGGTTAGGACTGAGGGCAATTGGAGAGAAATACAGTTTAGGAATTGAGTTAAGAAGACAAAAAAGACAGATGAAAGGTAAGTTTCAATAGGATAACCTTTTGAAATGAAGAATAACATCACAGCTGCTGTCACTGAAGACTTTCTTTGTGCCGTGCATTCTGGTAGAACTTCATATATGTTACCTAATTTACTGTGAGGCAGGTGAAGTCAGCCCCATTTCACAGATGACAGTACAGGCTCAGGGAGGCCAAGGTAACTTGTCCAAGGCTGCAAGGTTAGCACATGGTTAGTGAGAGTCGGAGTTGGAAGCTGGACATGACAAGGCCTGTGCTGTTGAAAACTAAAGAGCATGGTCCAAAAACCTTGCAACCTTTGCTCATGTTGCTAGCAGATCTCTTCCTTTATTTTGCTTTGAATTCTGATTCGGTGTGTATATGTCTGACTTCCCTGGTAAACTGCAGACTCCTTGAGGCTGAGAATGGTGCCTGCTTATCTCAGTATCCCCCACCGCCCCTGTAGTTGGTACACTGTTGATGATCACTGAGTGTTTCTTGAATCTGTGGATATTAGCATTAACTCAGAGAGGAAGAAATGGAAATAGGACATGGTGACATTTGTCCAGGTGTGTCATGGCTAAGCCCTTGGCTAGAGATTTGACTGAGAGAGTCGAGATTGGAACCAGGACATGGCAAGGCCTGTGCTGTTGACATGAAAGGTCATTGGGAAAGAACTGTGAAAAAGAAAGGGTAGACCTACAGCTCTCTGGAGATATGTGTGGGAGATCTCAGAATGAATAAAATTCCACCTACCCCTGACCTCCAGCTTCAATGTATTGATGCTAATTCTATCTCTTTTCCCCTCTAGTACTTACCACTTTCTTTTTTTTTTTTTAGATGGTGTCTCACTCTGTTGCCCAGGCTGGAGTGCAGTGGTGTACTCTCAGCTCACTGCAACCTCTGCCTCCCAGGTTCAAGCAACTCTCCTTCCTCAGCTTCCCAAGTAGCTGGGATTACAGGCACCTGCCACCATACCTGGCTAATTTTTATATTTTTAGTAGAGACGGGGTTTTACCATGTTGGCCAGGCTGATCTTGAACTCGTGACCTCAAGTGATCCACCCGCCTTGGCCTCCCAAAGTGCTAAGATTACACGTGCGAGCTACCGCACCAGTATACTTACCACTGGACTTAATTAATTTCCTTTTTTGTCCATTGTTTCTTGTCTAGTGAGAACCTATATTAGAATGTAAGCTCCATGAGGGTAGTCTTTTGTCTTTTTTGTTCCTAATGACTCCCAAGACCTAGAACAGTGCCAGGCACATAGAAGATACTGAATAAATATCTATAGAATGAATGAAGGAAGTGAAGGTATCCGTGAGACTTGGAGTCACTGCAGAGTCAGCTGCACCTCTGCCATCAAAGCACTTTCCAGGAAGCTAATGTTCTGTATGAGCCTTCCAAGTCAGTGCAGGGCTCAGAATAACCTCAGATATATTGCACTTGGTCTGGGCCCTTAGATTTTCCAAGTAGGCTTTTCAGACCCCAGGGTCCTCATCGGCTTCTGGCATGGAGAAGCCTCCAGTCTCGGTGCTCCCCTGACCTGGAGGTGATCCCCCTTCTTCTGAGCCCTCCTCTCCGTGCAGCCCTCTCTCATGGCGTTGCCATCTATCATGTGTTGGAGCTCCTAGTGGGCAGACACTGTGGCCGATGCATCTTCCTGCTCCCCACAGATACTGGCATAGGGCCAGATGTTTGTTGGGTGAAAAACATCTTTTGAGAGAGCAGCAGTCTGCCCAAAACTGATGAGAAGGCTGGTGGCCAGAAGTATTTGGAGAACTGTAGTTTGTTTAAAGAGAGTTAGAAACTTATGATTTGAAAGGGCTTTGAGGTCATGTTTCTAACCCCATCACTTTTCTTTTTCTCCTTTTATGGCATTTGTTTTTGTAAAACACCTTTATTGAGATATAATTCATATACCATGCAATTTACTCATCCAAAGCATACAATTCGGAGGTTTTGGTATATTCACAGATAGTACAAACATCAGTATAGTCAACCTGAGAACATTTTCATCACCTCTAAAAGAAACCTTCTTTCGCTATCACTCCTCCATGCCCCATTTCTTCAACCCTAAGGGACCACTAATCTCTTTTCTGTGTCTATAGAGTTCCCCACCGGACTTTCATATGAATGGGATCATAGAATTCATGGTCTTTTGTGACTGGCTCCTTTCATGGAGCACAGTATTTTCAAATTTTATCCATGTGTAACTCTTACCTTTACAGGTAGGAAAACAGACATGGAGGGAAGGGATGTGACTTGGGTCACATGTCCAGCTGGTAACAGAGCAGGAACCTGATTGCTGGTCCCCTGTCTCCCTACACAGTGCTTTTTCTCTGCACCAGGGTGGAGACAAGAGGTTCAGCAGCCACAGCTGAGTCAGCAATGTCACTTGCCATCCATCACTGAGGCTGCTTGAGGGTCAGCAGTAAGACAAACACGGTGAGGTGAGGCCTTGCAGGTCACATCAGTGCTGACACTGGTGTTAGTTTCAGCCCTTTCCCACATCCTTTCTAGGGCTACTGTTTATCGGGTAAAGTGGATGACTTGTGTGACCAACTTCCAGTCTTCTACTAGGAGTGGCCTGGGTCCCCATCTCCTCAGATTCCTAGCAAGAGAAAGGCACAGCCTGGATCCCCATTAGAGCTGTCTGTTCCTGTTGCCACCCTGTAGCTCTCAAAGGGCCATGCAGAGGCCATCTGTACTGATCTAGATAAGAGGCTAAGCCCTTTCTAAGAGATGTCTAATCCTGTTAGGCAGATGAGAAATCTGAGGGCCATGACGATGCCCTGAATTAGTGTTCCCAAAGGCTTGAGTGTGCACCACATGACGCTCAAGTCTATTTTAGTGGATATGTGAATGAGTGCTTTTTGTTTAAATTGTTGTATATTTACTTTAATGTACACCAGAAAGAAAACAACACGTCCAGCATGATCAAACCTGTGGCTGAAATGAATACTGTTGTCTAGGATGAAGCTAAAACGGGAGGCACTATATCATAGAATTTGTTTTATGCAGACTGTGTGTGTTGCAGGTGTGGTGATCTAGCAGTTAGCTGACATGGCAAAAGTCAGGAGGGCAGTTTGAGGTCAACTGTCATTTGGGGAATGCCACTCTGGCGTGATGGGATCCAGGGTGCTTTCCCACCTCCTGCATTTCCTTTTCATCTGTTGTGCAAGGCAAGGTGAGATGATAGAAGATGCAGGCAGCTAGAACTTCTGGATATGAATGAAGGGCTTAGTAAACCTAGAAAACCAGTTGCGAGCATTGTTTTTTCTCTGGTCCATGATAAACCCCCTTTCAGGTATTTGAAGCCCTTTTCTATAATAAAAAGAGGGGAGGAGTTCCTGTTGGAGAGAGAGGCTTAAATGAGGGAAGGGAAGATGGAGGCTGAGCAGGAATGATATGCAGTACTATCCCAAAATAAGAAATGAAAATAAACAATTCAGGCCTGGTATGGTGGCTCATGCCTGTAATCCCAGAACTTTGGGAAGCCAAGGCAGGTAGATCACTGGAGGCCAGGAGTTTGAGACCAGCTGGGGCAACATAACAAGACCCCCATCTCTATTAAAAATATAAGAAAATTAGCTAGGTATGGTGGCATGCACCTGTAATCCCAGTTACTCTGGAGGCTAAGGTGAGAGAATCACTTGAACCCCGGAGGCAGAGGCTGCACTGAGCCAAAATCAGGTCACTGTACTCCAGCCTGGGTGACAAACCCAGAATCTGTCTCAAAAAAAGAAAAAAAAAAAGAAAGAAAGAAAGAAAAAAGAAAATATACAATTGGCTTTACCTCTACTTTTTATGGCCATGGGTGAAATTTCTTGTGAGGTTAAAATGTCAGGGCCTGTGTTACTGTGAAAGACTTGACTGAGATCCCTGAGTAGGGAAGAGGTTTGAAACTTCTTTCTGGGGTCCTGGTTGCAACTGCACTTTGAGGAATAATCATGTGGTCTAATAGATAAGCCCCCTTCCTTCCTTTCTACGAATGTCATTTTTCTGATGAAGCAACATTGCAATCTGAATTCTTTTTAAGAAATTCATGCAGTTATATGAGCCCATTGTCTCTCACTAAGCTGTGAGCGTGGTAATGAACCAAGGCAACATCAAATGATTGACATTAGAAATGTAATGTGAACTTCCCTAAAATATCTGCCAATAGCTTTTCCTTTGGGCTTAGAGGGTTCAGTAGTTACAGCTGCTTATTGTTCTGGGGTTCTCATCTTAGCACAGCATTTCAGACATCTGTAACCTGCCGTTATTTATTCAACAGATCTCGATTGAGCTGAAGGCATTCTGCGAGGCTCTGCAGGGATTGTAAAGAAACAAGGGACTTTTCTCCTCCCCTCAAGGAGTTCACAATCTGAGGGGCAGAAAACAAGACCTGAATCCATATGACGTTAGAAAACACAAGACAAAGAGCATAAGGGAGATGGTCACAGGCTGTATGGAAGAGCAGGATGCTACACAGCAGCTCTGTGATTGGGGAACCTGGGAGAACATGGTAGGTGGGTGGCCAGGAACCTGTCCTAGATGTGGTGGGGCTTGCACTAAGTGTTGACGGTTACTTAGGATTTGAATAAGTCCCAGAAAGTGGGAAAGATTGGAACAAAGACACAAGAAAGGCTACCTAGGGGCTTTTTTTGAGAGACAGAGAAGCTTTGGAACAGATAATTACGTAATAGGAGAAGGATGGACCTTGGGTTCCCTTTGGCCACTTTGAAGATGTTTTTTAACCTCTCCAAGCCTCAGTTTCTTGTCCTCCAAATGGAGTTTTGGATTCCCACTGCATAGGGTTGTCATGAGGAGTGAATGAAATCTACAGGTGAAACTGTTGGTTTCCCTCCTTCCCCAAATTGGTCAGGAGAGCAGTCTTTTGGGGACAATGGTGGGAGATGGAGTTGTACATCCAAGAAGATGTTGGATTTTAGGGATGGGGATCCCTGGAAGACTTAAGTGACAAGCTAATACAATTTAGTGCAATGTTAAGATAAAGGGATAACCAGAGGCTTGGCAACTTATGCAATTCTAGACTTAATTAATGGCAAAGCCAGGAAGGAAACCAGGTCTCCTGATGTCTATTTCAGTGCTCCTTTCAGCATTCCCTAGGTTTTATCTAGAGGGAGGTTAGAAATCCAAATTCTTGGGCCACCTGAACCTTAGACCTCCTGAACCAGAAACTTGGTGGCTCAGACACTTATGCTTTAACCAGCCTTCTTTGTGCTTCTAAGGCTTGTAGGGTTTTACTAAGAAAAAGTGTGGGAAAAGTGAGAAAAGCAGATTTCTTACAGAGTTGGGGTTATTACTAACTGGCAAGGAAAGGAGGGTGGAAGGGTGAAGCTGGGCACCAGAAATAAACTTTTTTTTTTCCTTTTTAAATTTAAGATACAATTCCCATAGCATAAAATTGACCCCTTAAATATACCATTAATGGTTTTTAGAATATTCACAAAATTGTGCGGCTATCACCACTGTCTAATTTTAGGACATTTTTATCACCTCAAAAAGACATCTCTTAGCCATTAGCAGTCAGTTCCCATTTCCCTTCCCCACTGCCCTCACAACCACTAATCAATTTTGTATCTATCTCTATACATTTGCCTGTTCTGGACATTTCATATAAATGGAATCAGACATTTATATGAAATCATGCAGGCTTTTGTGTCTGGCTTCTTTCACTTAGCATATTGCTTTCAAGGTTCATCCATGCTGTACCATGCATCAGTACCTCATTCCTTTTTGTGGCAGAAATCGACTTCTTCTACTTCAAACTTTTGCCACATACAAATTTGGTCACACAACTGAGCTCACACTGCTTCAGAAAAAGAGATGTTTCTTGGGCACATTTGCATAGAACTTTATAGTTTTCAAAGCATTGTCACAATATAATGAAGTAAGCCTTACACCAACCCTGATGCATAGTTGGGCAGGGATCATTATCATTGTTTTCACAGATGAGAAAACAAGCTGGAGAGGGGAGTGTTCTGTGCTAATCCAGTATACTACTGTGCCTGTTCATTGAAGTGCGAGTAGGAATTTGATGGATGTGCAGGCAGGGGGTATGGACTAGGCAAAGGAACAGTATCTGCAGAGGCACGAGGGCATGAGAAACCAGGGCCATCTGGGGGAACAACAGGTAAAGCAGTTCTGCGGACTATGGTGTGAGGGAGATGAAGTTGGCAGGTAGGCAGGGCCGGATCACAGAAGGCTTTGACTGCCATCCCAAGGCCAGCAGGGAGGCAGTGGGATGGGATGGCTGAGTCCAGCTTCAGAGACAAGCAAACTTATCTGATTTTGAATTCCAGTTCTGCCACTTCCTTGCTGTGTGCTCTTAGCCAGATTACTTAACTTCTTCATGCCTCAGTTTCCTTTTTTCATAAGTGAGAATTATTATAAGTATTAGATAAGATAATCTGTGTACATTGCTTAGTCCAGGGCCTGGCACATGGTAAGTGGTAATGTTGTTAGCATAATTGTGTTATTGTTATTACTATAATTGTTGAGCTCAGACTTTATCCTAAAGATGAAGTGGAACCACTGGAAGATTTGAAAATAAAAGTGATGTGATTAGAATTACATGTTATATCACTCTGGCAGTCACATGGAGGACAGATTGATGAAGAGTAAGGAGTCTGGCTGGGAGCTAGGTAGTACTTCAGACACAATGAAAGTTTGAACTCAGGCAGTAGCACTCAGAAAGGGGAGGAGGTGAGAGATTAAGACACTATCAAGCATGATTCCTCAGTTTTTTTGTTTTTTTTGAGATAGGGTCTTACTCTGTTACCCAGGCTGGAGTGCAGTGGCACGATCATGGCTCACTGCAGCCTTAACCTCCTGGGCTCAGGTGATCTTCCTACCTCAGCCTCCTGAGTAGTGGGGTTACAGGTGTGCACCACCATGCCCAGCTATTTCAAAATATTTTCTAGAGACACGATCTTACTGTGTTGCCCAGTCTGGTCTCAAACTCCTGGGCTTAAGCAATCCTCCCCTCTCAGTCTCCCAAAGTGCTTGAATTCCAGCCACCATGCCAAGCCAAGATGTCTTTTGAGAACAGTGTCTCAAGTTATCACTTGTAAAGCTTGTACATCTCCCAGAGAGAAAAATAATGAACTTGAATCAATACCCAAATAATATGTTGCAAAATATACAAACTTAATCTTTCTTTTCTCTTCTTTTTTTTTTTTTTTTTTTTGTGATGGAGTTTCGCTGTTGTTGCCCAGGCTATGCAGTGACATGATCTTGGCTCACCAAAACCTCTGCCTCCCAGGTTCAAGTGATTCTCCTGCCTCAGCCTCCTGAATAGCTGGGATTACAGGCATGCACCACCACACCTAACTAATTTTTGTAATTTTATTAGAAATGGGGTTTCACCATGTTGGCCAGGCTGGTCTCGAACTCCTGACCTTGTGATCTGCCTGCTTCGGCCTCCCAAAGTGCTGGTATTACAGGCATGAACTACCACGCTGGCCAATCTTTTTCAAATGATCATTCTCTTTTCCTTTTTTAAAACAGGTTTTAAGGATGATTCTTTAATCTTTGCAGTTTAAGAATTTGAGTTGATATGTGAAGAGCCTTCCTGGAGGCATATCTGAGAGTTGTATTTTGTGTTCTTTATTTTTGAAACATATTTTTTAGCTTAGTAAATTTGCCTTTCATTATTTCTTTGATTACAGTTTTGTGCATTCCTTTTCCATTTTCTCTGCTAGCCCTATTATTTGTAAGTTGAAATCCTCAATTTGATTCTATGTCTGACAGTTTTTCTTGAAGTGCTATCTAGTTTTATTTACAATTTCAATTTAGTGCAAGTGCCTTTTGGCTCTTCAGTGTCTCTCTTATCCTTTGCTGCCTCCATTGATGTTTTTGTTTCTCAATAGCATGTGCTAGTTTCCTGAAGTCTTTTATTATCACCTTTTGTATCCCTTTTGAAGGGTTTATAACCTTAATTGTCTGTTTGCCTTTAAAATAGCTATCACCTTGACATATTTAGTCTTCTTTTCCATTTACAAAATATTTTGAGAGCGTTTGCCCTTTTATATTCACATTGTTCCAGGTAACCAGAATTGTGTTTAATCTGAGGGTTCGTTTCTTTTAAAGTATTTTTCCAAGTTGATGTATGCTCTAAAAAGATCTTGTATTACAAGGAACTGTTGAAGGAACTGAGGATGTTTGATTTGGGGCAAAGGAGACTGAAAGACTGAAAGATTTCTATGTTTAAATCCAGAAAGGAGGCTGATTTATTCTGGGTGGTGGTGGTAGGAATGGCCAGAGGGCAGTACTGGTGTGGAAGACTGAAGCTGCAGACTGGTGTAATTCACTTTTATGCAAAGAAACTTTGTGACAAGATGAGTCCAACAGGGAATGACAGAACATAAGAGGCCAGATGACTTCTTGGCAGTGGGACTGTAGAGAAGATTCAAACATTTTGGATTAATGGACATTTATTTCCTTCCATTAGCCCAGCAATCTGGAGGCTAACATTAAAATCATTAGCAGGTCATTCTCTTGACTTTAAACTC
Source organism: Cacajao melanocephalus (assembly GCA_963573385.1). Classification (NCBI taxonomy): domain Eukaryota; kingdom Metazoa; phylum Chordata; class Mammalia; order Primates; family Pitheciidae; genus Cacajao; species Cacajao melanocephalus. The sequence continues at coordinate 2,421 of CAUYLG010022539.1, read as the reverse complement.
TCCTGCTCAGACCTTGCTGAGTCAGGGAGCACTTTTAATGGCTCGGTTGATGTAGCCATTTGTTTAGCCTTTGGGGATCCCTGGATGAAGGTACATTCCTACCCACAGTCCAGATATATAACACAAATTCATTCTCTTAATTAGAACCATGTCTGTTTATAGAAACCAATGAGCTAAATTATATTTGGCAGCAGTTTCTTAAAAAGTAACCACTGTAGTTTGAAGACTTTCAAAAGAAGTGGAAAGGCTTGATGGTCTTCAGTTCTACGGATATGTTGGAGATCCTTGACAAGTCTGCAGTCATGTGGAATCTATCGAAATATAGAGGTCAGACATTGTGCATCTTCCAGTGCTGTGCTTACTTCAGGATTTCCAACTACTCTGGGTAATGTGGGGCTTTGAATTTCAAGACAGACTGCAACAGATATCATCTTGCCTGGCTCCTAGATCTAGTGGAGACCTCAGATTGCATGAATGGATGGAACTGTAGAAGTCATTTGCTCCATGTATTCCATGGATGTGTCCCTGTGCGCCATTCTTATGTCCCTTCTGTGATATCCATGCAGTTTATGCAGCCTCTCCTGGAATGCCTTCAGTATCCAAGATCTTAACAATTCTTGAGGAAACTCATTCCACGCTTGGATCACAAAGAACACGAATTTCTTGCCTTAGTCTGAGCTAGAGTCCCCCACTCTGTGGCATTTCCCCATTAATCCTGTCTCTAAATCCCAGAATCCTGTGGAGTATGTGGCTTCCAAATGGTGGCCCTTGGGCTCTTTGTGAACCACGATCGTGTGGGCCAACCCCAAGTGTTAACTTAATAAACATTCTTTGATTTTTCAATGTGTTTTCTTATTACTCGCTTTTAAATCTCCTTTCCTAGACCCTATAGGAAAGTGTGATGCTCAGACGTAAGACAGACCAAGTTAATATCAATATCCTAGAATTTCCAATGGACTTGATCCTAGAGAGGGCCTGACTGGGGCAGCTGATATTTGAAAACAATATCCCATGGGTTTTGCTGGATGTTTATTCTTCTGTCTCCTGTGTTTAGTCTCTGAATTGTCAGGACACTATAACCTACATTCTTGATCCTCCATGGTAATCATATTTCTCAAAGAAATATGATGTGATTTTGTGTCCTTGGCAAAGGAACATTAAATAATCCTTATTATAAAAGAGCTTTTACAAATTGGTGACAAGAAGGCAAACATTCCAGTAGAAAAATAAGAAAAAATCAGAAACAGTAAAGTAATAAGAAATAAATATAAGTGGCCAAGAGCACATGAAAAATATTGAGCTGTGTTAGTAATCAAATAACTTCCAATCAGAGCTGTAATGAGTTCTGATCTGGAAAGATGTACAGGATATATTTGCAGGTTAAAAAATACCAAGTACAGGAGAGAGATCCAAGATGGTGGATTAGCAACAGCTCAGGATTGTAGCTCCCAGTGAAAGCGTAGAGAGCGAGTGGACGCCGCAATTTCAGATGAATTTCTGTTACCCCCAAACTGGGAGCTACCCAGCGGAGGAGCCACATGGGTCGCCAGCGCGACTCTTTTGGCCGGTGCAGCTGTTTTGCTGGTGCCCCGGGGTGGCGCATCTCGGTGCAGAGTGTGCGGGACTGGGTGCCCTTTGAGTCGGGCTCGGCTGGTTCCATCCCCACAAGGAGAACAGCAATTGGAAGCGCTGAGGACTGAGAGTTTCACAGTAAGCACAGCTGAACCCGGGAAGCCCTAGCTCTGTGGGGAAGGGGCATCCGCCGAAGGAAAAGTAAGAAACAGAAAAAACTTCATCACCAACAAGCTGGATGTCCACTCAGACCCAATCTGAAAGTCGGCAATTACAAAGACAACAGGTGGATAAATCCACAAAAATGGGAAGAAACCAGTGCAAAAAGGCTGAGAACACCTGAAATCAGAATGCTTCTCTTCCTACAGGGGATTGCAGCTCCTCACTAGCAAGGGAACAAGGCCTGACAGAGAATGAGTGTGATGAACTGACAGAATCAGGCTTCAGAAGGTGGATAATAAGAAACTTCTGTGAGCTAAAAGAACACGTTCTAACCCAATGCAAAGAAACTAAAAACCTTGAAAAAAGATTTGACAAAATGCTAACAAGAATGGACAACTTAGCGAGGAATATAAGTGAACTGATGGAGCTGAAAAACACCACATGAGAACTTCACGAAGCATGCACAAGTTTCAACAGCTGAATTGACTAAGCAGAAGAAAGCATATCAGAGGTCGAAGATCAACTCAATGAAATAAAACGAGAAGGCAAGATGAGAGGAAAAAAAGGTAAAAAGGAATGAACAAAGTCTCCAAGAAATATGGGACTATGTGAAAAGACCTAATCTATGTTTGATAGGTATACCTGAATGTGATGAAGAGAATGAATCCAAGCTGGAAAATACTCTTC